>JAODTR010000020.1:1537354-1564051 GCA_025399935.1 Amblyopsis rosae | reverse complement strand
CAGCAAGAATCCCTGTAAATTAGTCAAAAACCTGCAATAACAGTGCTAGCAAGAAAGTCAAACACGTAGAAATCCAGTTATCAGGGAAGGACAAAATTACGAGCGTGTCTCAAAAATAAAAAAAAATGAGGGGAGGATAGAATGTCAGAACACCGGGTCGCGAAGATATTTAAAATATGCCTGCCGGTCCGTAGTCCAAAAAAGGTTGGGAACCCCTGGCGTACTGGACATTTTACAACCGTAATAATAGGCTACGGTATCGTACTGGTAAGATACTTATAACACGAAACGGTACCGGTACTGTACATATACACTACGGTACCTACCAGTACCAGTACCGTACTGTCTGTAGTTACCGTACCGTACGCTACCATACCATAGTTCATCTTTTCTGTTGGTAGCACTAGCATCGCTACGGTACAATAAAGGCTCAAATAAGCATGGCAAAACATTACATGTACTGTACCTGAGGTGTGTTCAGTTCAACAGTGGTGAACATGTTTGCTTTTACCGGTAATTAACTTTTGGTGAACGCACCTCAGTGTTAGATATCCTTAATAAAATAACGTTTATGAATTATTGTGCACATTAAACACAATGCATATGTTTTTTAAGCCATACGTGTTTGATTACCAGAAAACCTGTGAAATGATTCTGATTTGTGGTGAATTATTTCAGGATGGAGAAAGATAGGGGATTCAACTTCAAGCTGCTAGTACCCCCTAGAGTGAACTCAGGACAAATATCTGCTGTCAGACCACAAGAAATACAGGACTCTGATGGTTTCATGCACACTTTACAGCAGGTACCTACTGTACGTTGAAGTTAAGCCAGTAATATGTTACAGTACATGTGAGGGCCAGTAAACTCAGTTGGTGTGGTAGGTCAGATTGTCTGGGTTTAATCCCCTAACATTATGTGAGGGCCAGTTCAATTGGTCAGTGTGGCGCTAATAACGCCTAGACAAGTTTGATCCCCTATTTTAGCCACTGTCTACATTTGTTATAAGATATGTGGTTCAGTAGTTATACCAGCCTGTAAACCAGTAAGCATATTTGAGTAACACCTTTTATTTTCCAAACAATATGCCTAACCACACATTTGTAATATGTCTCACTGTAATTTACAAGCACCTGCTGAAATGACCAAAACAGTGAAAGTGACAACATTATAGTTCAAAAAAGGTTGAAAACTCCTGTGCAAAACTTTATGTAGACTCTGTCATAGTTTCACATCATTAGAGTGTCAATCAATTAAAAAGTTAAAGAGAGTTCATATTAAATACTTAATGGGAATTCATTGTATAGTTTAGAAAAGTGTCATTATTTGTGGTACTGGTATAGGATATGCCTTTGATGAAACACACAGTTTGTGTATGTATGTATATATATATATATATATATATATATATATATATACATAGTCATTTAATCGTCATATAATATAATCATTATATTTTGTTATTTTTATGTTTTGTCCTTTAGGCTTACAAAGAACCGAACCTGTCTTTCACTAACACAAGCATGGTTATGCCAACAAAACCTAACCTTAGCAGACAAGGTATTTTACTTTACAGTAATATTAGGGTGCAGTGTTTCTTCTATATTGACATACTGTATATGTGGTGGCCAACACGTTCTTCCACTAAGGTTTTCTGAGGGCATCATTTAAAAAATGTATACAAATACAAAGTATCAGTCACATGTGTCTTGTGCATTGTATCATGTATAGTACATGATACACATAATATGCTGTCTCCTCTAAAGATGTGTCCAAAACAAGAGTTGTACCACCAATGGAAAAAGAAGAGGTACATAATGCAGGATACTTTCAAGTACAGATTGGGCCATTATCAATTGTTGCCAATGTTAATTAGTTAATTTCATATGTATACAATTTACAGAATGTTTGCGGCACTGGCCAACTGTGTTCCAAACTTTTTGATGAAGTTGAGAAAGTAAAAAATTGGAAAGTCAAGGTTGACTCGGAAACTGTGCAACGGGAAAGGAAATTACAAGAAAACAAGAGAACTATTGAAACTCAGCGCAAAGCTATTCAAGAACTGCAGGTATATGCCTATAGCTGCCTTACTCCCTTATGTATTTTTGTGTGTTTATCAATTTATAAAAACTATTCTTGTAAGACTTGTCTATGTGGTGTCTCCTTTTAGTTTGGAAATGAAAGGCTCAGCATTAAACTGGAGGAACAGATCAGTGAAAATGTGGAGTTGAGGAACAAGTATGTATTTTGTTTAGATTTGTTTAGGATTTGAAAATGCCTTTAAAACTTTGGGAAATTGATTTTCATTATTTAATGTGTGCTGCCAATATGTAATTTTAATACAGAAACAATGCAACATGGAACTTGTGCAATATACTAAAAGATACTTTCCAACGTTCAGCTGAGAAAATGCATCAATGTAAGTAAATTGTTTAAATCTGATTTTGTAATTTGATTATTGTTTACACACAATAATGCAAACATTGTTTATTGTATCATGCTGTTGCAGATGAGTCTGAGAGGGAAGAAACACATACTCTCTTTTTGGAAAACAGTGAGAATATTCAGGTAAATGGAATTTAAATTGAAACCAAACTTTAGAAATGTATTTACAGTAGTACAATTACAGTGATTGTAATTTTGCATGTTCAATCTTTTTCTAGAGAATGATTGCTGCATTTGAAACACTAAGTATTCAAGCCAAATCAGATCGAGATGAAATGCAGAAAGGTTTTTTCTTTTTTCTTTTCATTGTATCATTATAAACATTGTCCTGCAATTTTTTGTAAATATTTTTTTTAAAGAAATATTGGTTTGATGCATGATACTTTGGTAGACTTTTCATTAGAATATATGTGTTTTTTTGTCACTGAATCAGTATATATATTTACAGTCAAGGAGAGCATGCTGCAATGTGAAGATCTGAAAATGAAATTTGAACATGAATACAACATGAAACAAGAAGAGGTTAGAAAATAACATGACAAGTTGTACTTTGAAGATAACTGAAGGTGTAGGTCTCTAATGAATAAGATAATGCATTCTTTGTAGGTTGCAGTACTTAAAGCTAAATTGAAAGATGAGGAGAACGAACTACAAAAAATGCTGCTTAACCTGCATGAAACCCAGGAAAGTTGTAAACAACACACAGAGGCAACAAGTAAGTATTGTATAGCAGGAGAAGCTGTGATAACCATCTACGATCTGGTTAATTATTGATGGTGACCAATAGGGAGCTGAGAGGCAGTTAACATAATATTAACAATCAATCAGTGTTGTATGCAATTATTATAATACAATTCTAACGTGTATATATATCTTTGACTTGAATATATATAAATAAGATTTCTAATGTGTATATATATATCTTTGACTTGAATATATATAAATAAGATTTCAAACTATCTTATAGATCAACATTATGAACTTCTGAAAAAGTCCAAAGAAGAACATGACTTGCTTTTTCAACAATTGCAAATCGCTGAGAAACTTTACAAAGATACTGAGGTATCATCAATATTCAATATATATCATATCAAATTAACTATATGTTTAGTGTGTGCATTAATTGCCTGACCATAATTCCTATTTTCTAACAGGAAAAACGAGAAACCCTTGCCACAGAACTACAAGAGAGTAAACAGGCGTTTGCCCAGCTCATCCTTAACAAAGACTTAAGCATGGAGGAGATCAGCAAAGTGAGAGATCAACAAGCAGAGAAGCTGGTGGAGATCCAGGCTACAGTACACATGCTTCAAAATTCACTCACATCTGAAATACAGAGGTATTCAACTCTATTGAATTGCATGTATATTTTCCAGACTATATATATATATATATATATATTCTTTTTCAACCGATTGTACTTAATTATCAATTTCAAGGGCAAAGGAACTTGAATTTAACCTTACTGCCATCCACAAAGAACTTGAGAAGAAAACTGCAGCATTGGGTAAACTCAGAACTCATTTAAACATTCTATATGCTAACTGTAAATGCCAATACTAATTAAAATATATTTGACAGGGGAAATTACAGAGCTGAGTGCACAGAAAGACCAGCAGATCAAAATCATTGAAGAAGAACTGGTAACGTCTGGGTTTCTCATTTTTAGTGTACATAAATCTGCTGCACAGGAATTTATCAAGCATAGAACACATAAGCCAATAGAACACAGTACTAAAGACAAACAATATTAATAATTTGTGATACACAGGGTGTTAAATCAAAATATATGGAGTCCTTGAAAGGAAAGATTGAAGTTATTGAACTCAGAGTTCAGGAACTCACAACTGAGCTTTCAAGCAAAAATGAAGAAGCCCAGATATTAAAGGTGATGCATAATAATAATAATAATAATAATAATAATAATAATAATAAAAGTATCAAACATTTAATCATTGCTTTAACAATAATTATGCACAAAAAAACAGCATATTAATGAATATATGCAATATACCCTTTTTTGGGTTACAGAATACATCTGAGCTTTTGTCTTCTGAAAAGAATCTCCTGGAAAAAGCTTGTGAGGAAGCTGAAAAGATGCGTGATGATTTAAAGGAGAATGCTTGCAAAGCAGAGGTTTCATTTAACTTTCACTATATTATGGTCTACATTTATGGTCTACCATGCCTTGTCATACTCTACTGAGTTTATATTTTCTAATGTACTGTAATACTGTGTTTCAAAGTACAACAGAAAAGCATTTTCAAGATGGATTTGCCAAATGAATGCATGTTTTTTTTCATCTCCAGATCAAAGTACAGGATATGCAGAGACAATTATCTATTGAGAGGAAGAAAAATGAGTTATCTTTGGTCCGAATGAAGGAACTGAAAAATGACTTATTGCTACAAGAGTGAGTTCTTACCACTACAAACAGAATACACATACAGTACAATCACACATAGACATGTATTGTTTTTCTGGTCTAATACTCAAACTTAAAAGTTATATACTATCTGTAATTTATCAGAGTGAGGTACAACACCCTTTTGTCAAACTTCAATGAAGTGCAATCAGAGAGGGATCTCATTCAAGCTCATACTGAGAGTGGATCAGACCAAATAAAAGCTCTCAAGGCAAATTTAAAGGTCTGTAGAAAACTCTAATGTGTAACTTCTTGGCTTAACATTGTACATTCATGCTGTAATTTTACATAAAAATTGCTTTATTACATAACATTTGGCCTGATCAGACAAGTGAGGAAAAGGCAAGTTGGTTCACAAAAGACATTCAAAGACTTGAAGAGGAAAACCAACATTTACGGTTAGTTTGTTAAATACAAATGTCTAGATTCAAGGAACTGAATATTCTAGTAATTAATTACATTTTACTTTTTTACAAATAGAGATGAAGTTAAGTCTTTGAGCACCAAAATCCAGGAGCAATGTCAAGAAACTGAGAACTTGCAAATCAATGTTGAAGAACAGGTATGCCCATTTAATCTCCCAATGTATGTAATGTATACCACTGTACACAATTAATATGAATATTCCTAAGTATAACCAATGTTTGTAAAGTATTGTTCTTATACAGTTTTATTAATTTTGTTCATTTAGAGTAAACATTTCAAAGAGGAAGTGATCAAAAAAGAGAAACAGATCAAATCAGTAGAAGCAAAGGTATTGTTATCAGATCTCTAGAAAAAATATATTATAAACTCAGGAATAAGGAATTCAATAAGAGATACAGTATATGTTTATATTACTATTGTTTATTTTTTACCCATTTGCTTTTTAGCTATGCAATCTCAAAGCAAATTTTCAGGCAAAATGTAAGACCCAGGAAGAATGCCAAAAGGAGGTTTGTAATTTCTATAAAACTACTTTTACGGACACATGTTGTTAATGTTTGCTAATGGCTCACTTGTTCATTTTTAGAATAAATTACTTAAGAAACAAATAGCGAAAGAGAGTGAGAGATGCAGTCAACTTGAAAATGAGGTATTTCTTTAACATCTTGTCTATAATTAAAGCACATTCCCATGGAATGCAAATTCTTTTCTTTTTTTATGTTTTATTTACTTTAGCTAAATTATATGAAAGATAATTCACAAAACATTAAAAACCTACATGAGGAACAACATCAAAAACTGCTTGAAGATCATGGGTCTAAAATAGCCTTAGCAGCAGAACTTCAATATGAGGTAAATGCATATTAATATGTAATTGGTATATATATCAAGTTAAATAGTAATGTGAATAAATAATACTTTTGTATTTGTTCTTTAGGTAGAGAAGCTCAAAATCGCTGCTTCCGAAGCTATTAAGAACCAGGAAGCTGCAGAAATGAAGTGTCAGCACAAGATTGCAGACATGGTTGCATTAATGGAAAAACACAAGGTGAGCTCCATTTTAGTTCAGAATGTCACTAATGGTTCGGACGTGTCATACAACATATAGCCATCACAGATATTCTACCATTTTGTTGACATTACCAGAGTCAGTATGACCGAATGGTTGAAGAAAAGGATAGAGAGCTTGAAGAAAATAAGAAGAAAGTAGAAGATGCCGTCACCAGGGGGACTTCACTGGTATAATACAGTATGGATAAAACTGTAAACAAGTATCTGAATTATATGCCTATACTTTTTGTGAGCGCTAAATTGTTCCCAACAGGAGCTGGAGCTCTCCAATAATAGGGCTGGAAATGATCACCTTAAAAAAGAGCTGAAGAAGATTGTGACAGATAAGGTAAGTGTTCTATCTAATCAGACTTGAAATAAAGTCAAGATTTTTTCTGTCTTAGAAATCTTTTGTCTGCACTGGCTGTTAGGAAAACCTTGAGAGTGAACTTCATAAACTGAAGACTGAAATTTCCTCCATGAACATCAGTCAGATGTCAGAAAAAACGAGCAAGCAGGTACATTATTATTTCTTGGTCACTTTTTAGCCTCTGCAGAAAGAGGTTTGTGCTGTAAGAATGAATGTGTAATTCAGTTCTAATCATCTAGGCATATTCACAGGATCTGAGATGTGTAGAGACTCCAAAGGAAACATCTACTCCTGTGTTCTCTAAGACCAGGAAAACTGCTTCATTCAACAAAGAAAACGAAAATAATGAAAATGCAAAAAGGAATGTAAGTTAACTCAGATTAACTAGAAAGGGGTTATCAAATAGTCATGGTAATTGTGGTGGTACATGGTAGTATATGTCACAAGTGCTAATACTAATATCTGACATTAGGTATCTAAGAACACTGACATGGAACATACAACTCCCCTGTGGAGCACCACAAATAGGATTGAAGAAGCACTTAAGAACAAGGTAAAAGCACTCATTACTCATTAATTACTTTAAGTTAAAGTATACATTCCATGCCCCTTCTCTAGTAGTGAACTGTGACCCTCGACACTGGGACTTCAGTGTCACCACAACACATAAGCCATCAGAACCGGTGTGCAAACGCTTAACAATTGCATATGTGTAGCCATATACTAATATAGTAAAGCTAACCTCACATGTACGTACGTGTGTAACGTACGTACGTAAGCCACATGGCTTGTGGTCCTTAACCTCTCCCTCACCTGAATAGGGTAAGGCTTATCGGCATTTCAGCTAAGGATATACTCGTCCATGCTCTCCAACTGTATGTGCTCTATTTTGTATATTTTGCTGAATATATGAGTAGCTTCTATGTAACCGTTCTAATGTGCATGTTTCTCTGCCTCTTCCTTCTGTGGCAATTACAGACCGGGAAAGTAATAGTCCCAGTACAGCTTCGTTATATATATATATATATATATATATATAGTTACAAAAACAACTAGAAATGTTTGTTTTTCATGGAATGCATGGACTTTAATGTTTACTGACCAAACTACTGAGGCTACTATGATTTAAATCAGTAAAATAATTAACATTAGCAACAGCAAATTAACAGATTTTCATTGTTACAAAGGAAAATAAAAACGAATATGTCAGAACTCCGACATGGAGCAACAAAAACATGGTTGAGGCAACCCCAAAGATCAAGGTAAATTGTTTTTATACTGTTCTGCATATACCACTGTAAATTATGTTATTGAATTTTGAATAGTTAGTATTTTTAATTATTTCCCAGTCTTTCAGAATCAGAACACCACCTTCTTATGAAAAAGCAGTACCCTGGAGAAGGAGTACACTGGAGCTTGACCCCAAATCAGACAGCTCTGAGCATAATCTGGTAAATGCAAGTTTATGATCAACCATTAAGAATGTCATTACATCATTGTGTAAAGTAAGACTGTCATACAAATTTATGTTTATTATTATACCCTTTTGCAGACTTTTGCAAATAAATGTGAGCCAAGTGCAACTGCTCCACAGCGCATATTAAACATCTTTAAAAAGGTACAGTATATTTTAATTTTGTATTTGTTTGATTGCATGTTAGTCTACTGGAATTGGTATTCCCAGTTCTTACAGAAATAGCATAACATAGCCTGACTCCACTCATTACACATTTTTTAAAAATGCCTCGAGCTGAGTGGGGTAGGGAGGGGCTGAGAGGGGAACCCCTATTAACATGAACGTTAACATTTGAATTTAATGAGGTGTGGAATGGAGTGTACCGTAGATAACCAGCCAGGTCCTGGGGTGATTTTTGATGTATATGACGTGTAGATCTGTTTTCAGGTCATAAAATGTAGATTTTTATTTGAAAAAAAATCTATTTTGTTAATAATAACACCAGCATTGATGTCTCCTCAGATCAATTCTATTACTTAGTTTACAGCTAAAATAAAACACATTTTATGTTGCAGTTACTCTTTAATATAACATTTATATTAATTATTTATTGCCCATGCAGAGCCCTGCTATTCATAAATCCCCAGGGAATTCCTTGAAGCTAGCTGCAATTAAAAGGATGAGGGACGCTGGTTGGACTACTGTCACTGTTTCTGAGAGAAAGAAGAAAAGAGGTTGTGAAAAGATATTTGCTTAGACATTCAAGGTTATGTCTGAGATAGTCTATAAACTAGTAAAAAAAAACTGCTTTTATATTTCAACGCAGGCCAGGGGTAGTTCCGGTAGTTCTGTATGTGACTAAGCACTGTGAAATGTTATTTAAATGTTCCTGTAGATGGTAGAAAATGTGTTTCTAAAGTCGGGTATTTTAAGGTTACTAAACGTTGACATTTTAGCTAGATGTTTTGTTAACTTAAGTTTTGTGGATTTTCTTCTGTGGAAATTGTACAGTATTAAACAATTCCAGTTTTAATACATTAAGGTATTTAACATTGTTGGCATTGTTCTGGTTAGGCTCTTGTCTTACTGTATACATTATTTGTATTTAATATAACAATTTATATTGGTTTTTAAAAATAAAACATGTTTTTGCCTATCGTTATTTCACGTACTCTGTTTATAAAATGTATTTTCATGGTACATTTATTTGTCTATCATATATCATAATTTCCATGCAGCGCTCAGACATTTGCTTCTTCAAAACATTATAAAACATAGTTAATTTGTTTAATTTAATGCAGTAAAGCAATCTGGTTTCTTAAAATGTAGGATTTCTCTGTCCTTCATTAAGGAACTCCAGGCGAAGTTGAGATGGTTCTTTTGGGGCTGTTGGTTGATTGTCATTTAATGGATGGGCATCATAAAGCCCTCCAGAAATGACAAGAGTGTCATTATCTGCTACAAATTGGTCTGTAAAAAAATTTAAAATCAGCCTTTCAGACAAGTTTTCAACTAATATTGTGTACATGAGGAATTCAACTTTACCTGTGTCTTCAGTGTTGTAAAGTGGTTGATGCATGTATTGCATTCTTTGTTTGCATCTATGTAACATGTACACAGAAAAGCCCACAGCAAACACTCCAAGTATTACACTAAACAGAATAGTCATATTCTTTTCAGAGGTATTCATCTCAGAACCTAAAACAAAACAATATTTTTTTTTAATACGTTGCAATGTAGTATGAGTTATATCAAGTATCATTGTCATTAACATGTTTGCACAATTTAATGATAGACTAATCATTTGCTGGTTTTAACCTACCTTTATTTATTGTCTCTGAGGTTGTGGGATACACAGTGGAAATTATGGTATACGGTGTGCTCACATTGAACACAGTTGTCTGGGTTGCTTGGCTTGTCTGTAGACTAAGTGTCAGAGATTCAGTGCTTTGGGTTATTGTAGTTGTCAAGATAGAGCCTGTTACAGAGGTCCAGAAAGCTGTTGATTGATTAACCTGGGTTTGATTAGTGTTCCCAGGTGTTTCTCTTGTGGCATTGGTTAATGGTGTAGTATTCTCAGTAGAGCTAGTATTTGAAGTAATGGCTTGCGTCTTATTTGAGGCAGATGCAGTTGATCCATGAGTGGTACTAAGTGTTATTGATGTAGGGTGTGTAAGGTTCAAGTTAGGAGTTGCTTTTTTTACAGTCAAGCTGATAGACGTCTTCTCTGGTGTTGTCATAGTTCTAACCAAGGAAAGGGCTAAAAGGCTCCATGCTGCCACAGCAAAGTTGATATTCAAGGTCATTGTGTGTCCTAGTAACAAATAGAATCAACATAATCACACCGATACACACAATTTTCTTAGCATTCCTGAACATAACTGAACAAAATGTGTTCTATGAGTCAAAATCTTTAGTATTGTTTCTCTGAATAATGTTAACTGTATGTCCCGACTAATAATTTGCATAACAGAAATGTTTGCTCACCTTATCCTATTTGAGTAAAAACAGAAACTTTCTTTACAGTCATTCCCTGGCCCTGTAATATGAGTGTTTACTCTCCACTCCCTGAGTTAGTAACAGCCAAAGAATTGTGTTCCTGATATGGTAGCAGGTAAAAATGGGTGGGTCATGTCTTTATAGAGCTTTAACTTCCTCTATTGTATGTCGTCATGGAAACAAGGAACAAGGCCCTTATTTATGCAAAAGCTCGCACCATTTCTGTCTCTTAACAGACACCTGGTGTGCAGTACACATACTAACAAACTAGTTTGTACTTGTTTGCATATGTTTATTTTTAGCACATAATCATATTGTAAAACATGAATGACACACAGACATGTATTAATTAAGTACACTTAAAATATAATGTTTATGGTTATTCTACACTGAAAATATACATTTAACTTAAATGTTTATTTTCAGTGTAGAATAACCATAATTGTTGAGATGTAAAAACATCAAGTGTTAACTTGCAACCATACTACATATTCGCCTACACACATACAGTACATAGATTTTGTATACCGAATGTACTGGACTAGATTTGCAACGCACAGCCCAGGTAACATGAAGCAAAATAGCCTACATTTCCAATTAAATCCGTTTCTTAACAATGTATTTTGTATTTATGTTATTCAAATCATCAACAAGGCAAACAAACAGATTATAAAGTTATGAAATAAAAATCTGATGCATACTAGAATGCTTCAAACCTCGTACATTTCAGTATAGTACATAGTGTATGAACAAGCATTACAATTTTGTGACTTGCTCAATATCTTTAGCTATTAATATAGGAGACGGGGAGTTTATGGCTTGACACTTGCCTGCTCCCATCTTGCTATCTGATCCAGTATTTTCTATCTCATTGGATGCCTGTAAGGTATACAATATTTTCAGTCACAATGAAGAAGGCCTTGTGAAAATGGTCATCAATGCTCAATACAATGACTATTTGTCTTTTTACCTGTGATTTGCTACAGTAGAAACACACTATGTCTTTCCTCGTCACAAACAAGTTAGAGTTTAACTTCTCCTGCTTATAGCCTCCTGAGAAGATATAAGTAAAACAACTGATTAACTGCACTTGCATTATTTCAATTTACTAAACCCAAAATGTTAAAATAGCTTGTTAAAAACAAATCAGACTGTGTAGTTTTCATATTACTCCAGAAAGTGAACAAGCTCTATCACTTAATATTATAATTATCAAACACGGGACTGTGCACTTTCTTTAGTACAATATTCTGACATTTTCTCCACCCACTAGATTAAATATTTTGTTTGGTAAATGCATTTACACAACCAAATGTATCCATGTTTATCAACATTCATTGTGTTCCATTGACAAAATTCCTCTGTTTGAGATGAGATCCTTCATCCTTAGCATCTCTGCACGGTTAAATGGAAGGACATGGAAGCTCACCTGATACCATGCTCACCAACAGGCCAAAAATCATGGTGCTCAAGGTGCCCAGGGGACAGAAGTACAGGTAGGATATGGAGTACCACGAATCTGCCAAGACTGGCCTGTCACTGATACAGAAAATATGCTTGGATCATTCAGATGAAAACAGTTTGTTGTCATTCCTCATTTAATTTGTCATCAGCTGTGTTTTTTTCATTGTAGAAATACTGCATGGCTTCAGGTTAGAACGCTTTAAGAATACCGTAAGACAGGCAACGGTCTTAAAAGGGGTATATTTAATAAAAATGTATTTGTCAGTTGGCAGTGTCAATTTGGCTTATTATTTATGTTACTGAGTTGTTTGTGTGCGACTAATGCACTATGATGTTTTAGGAGCCTTGGTTTGCTTGCGTATTAACATTACACAACTTCCACAATGGCTGTCTGTCGTGCCCATAGAACTTGTTCAACATGCCCTGTTGACTCCATAGAGCTAGGTTGACTCACTGAGGCAGAGCGCTTAGTGGCTGTACACTTGTCAGCGGAGCCACCGTTGTATAGTTCAAGCTCACTGTGTTGTTGCAGCCCGATATGTTGAGTGGGAGGGGATTTGTTTTCTCGGCCATGGGTGGATAAATCTGAGATCCAACGCCCACCCATAAGGTCAGAACAAGGCCTAAAATCAAGCCCACTAGTGCCCCCTGCGTTGAAAACACATATTATAAGATATTACAGTGTGACTGCTAAATAATGATTTAATTCATCCTTGAAATAATCTAACTACAGTTTAAAAACAAATCAATGCATTTAACGAAAGAAGCACATCTGTAGTAAATAGCTAACAGTGATTGCTCTGCACAAGACCATGGAAAATACTTACTGCCGAGTTTGTGGTGCGGGAAAACATGCCTAATAAGTAAATACCCAGAAGTGGCCCACTGATCATTCCAAATATGGACAGAGCTGCCTGCAAGAAAACGCAAGCATACAAAATAGGCTAATATCATAAGTCACCAGAAGATGGCGATGTTATACAGCAAATCGCAAATACAGTGTATAGCGCTTACTTGCAAAATGTTGGTCATTAGAGATGCTATTCCAGCCATCCCGATACACACGACACCAAAAAATACACCTGGAATTGTTGAATAAATTACGTTAGTTAGTAAAAAGTTTTTGCCATTAAAATACAATCTAAAATAGTCCTAAATAAAGCTTTTGTGAAAAAAAAAAAAAAAAAAACATTTTGACATCGAGCTACTTTAGATAGGCTGTATCGTATTTACATGTAATGTTAAAGTGATCACTTTTATTAATGTTAAATTAGACAAAAACACACAATTATATGCTATAACTTAGATTAATCAATAAAAGTTACATTATTCTACTATGAGTACTAACAAAATGAATGCAGGGGCACTCTTCTGTGACTGTGACTGTCTTGACAAAAAAAAGAGCCTCCCCTACTCTTAAGAGTGTTAGTTAATAATACAACAGGTACATTGGAATTTCTGTAAGACTTCTTTGAGTATGTATATTTTAATACCAGGAGGATCAATGTGTTTAGTGTTTTTACTGTATAGTCGTGACATGTTTCTCTTATAGCTTTCACGTTAATAAAAAAATATATATTTTGAATACCAAAGATATGAATTTATTAAAAATCTGTATTTATATTAGTATTCAAATATACTTGTTAATACTGTAGATCTAATACAAATACATTAATTTAATTATACAGAGTATCTGTGTTTTTATTTAATTTCTACAAGCATTAGCGTACAATTTATTGTAAACAATGACTGATATTTCTATGCACGTTGTTCTACAATTGTGAAAGAGCTAGCTCACTCACTAAGGCCCATGTTGATCCAGGACATCTGATTCTCTGTCAAGCTTTTCCACCAAATATAGACAAAATCCTCCACAGTTACAGCAACCAGGGCATTAATGCTGGATGACACTGTGCTGAAACAGTTGCACCGTGAGTCTCTGTTGTAATTGTGTAAACTTACAACAAAGTGCTTTACAGTATAAACATATGTGTTCAAATATGTGTTCTTATTGTATACATGGTTATTTATCATTTCTTTGTCTTTGTTTCTTTGTTTAATTTTGTTGAAGGAACAATTATTAGGGGTAAAGGACACATGCTATATTTCCTGTTTTAATATACAATTTCAGTAATAGTTTCTTACTGTATGCATGTGCAAGCTTGCTCTGAAATAGAAGATACAGTATAGTCATTTATATCTCACCTAAGTGTCCCACTGTAAGCAGCAGCCACAAATAGACCAGGCACTCCAGGATAGACTGACAGAATATCCATCACAAGGTAGGGAAGCAGCTGGTTTATGATATCAAAGATATTGCAATCATTGGATTATCACAAATTCTATAAAATATTACATTGTTGTGGCCACATGAGAGCAGATCATCATAAGTGATACATTGAAAACAAACCACCAAAGCTGTGAACAACCTTGATCAACAGAGCGTCTGATCATTCTCTCTTGTGGCCCACTTATTGTATCTTGTTCAGTTTCTCAACAATGTAACCCGTAAAGGACCCAGATTATAGTACAATGTGTATAAACTGACAATAGATGTCAAACTCACCTGGTCAAGGGCTCTAACATCTCCATTAGTGAGTGGGTCACAGTTTTTATAAATGGAATACATTGTGAGACCAGAAAACATGGCTAGACTCACAGTGAGCCACAGGCCAATCATGTTTACATACAATGACCTGCAGGGATGAGAGAAGGGAATTGCTCAAGACACTGACAACAATTCATCTGTTCATTGCGAGAAACACTCACATCTTGGCGTGCATTAGGGTTTTGCAGGAGATGTATCGTTGCACCTGGGACTGGTTGATGGCATACATGGAGACCCACATCAAACTTCCACCAACAACAATGGTCCAGAATGAGTGACGCTTCAGGGGGTCCAGGTCAAAGCTAGCACATCATATCAAATAGGATCACATGTGAAATCCTCTTGAATCAGATATTACAGTCTACATCTACATTGATTTTAATTAAACAGCTTCACAGTTTTTCTCGCAACTATATTTTAAAATACTATGTATATGAAACTGCATATTTTATCAAATTATAAATAAATTAAATTGTGATGCTCAAGAATAAAAAATAATAATTTGACCCACAATTTTATAACCTCTGTTTATAAACTTTTTTATATAATTGACATAATGTTTTTGCAGAGTAGCTATCAACCAAAACAACATCCACCCAACTTCATTGTTCAACTACAACTCTGTTTGTTTGTTTTACAGTGACAAGTGTTTAGACAGGTGCAGCAGGGAAATTAATTAACTTTTTTCTGTTACTGATACATTTGTGGCTAGCATCTTACCAGTATTAGATTAACCCCACATATGGCAATGTGAACAACAAAATCAAAGAACAGCTGTGATAATGTGTGGGTGTGTCCTTACTCAAACGCGTAGAGTCTCCGGCCATTACCAGCATCTTCCCAGATCTTTCCCAGGCCCCCCTGTAGCACGGCCCCTCTAGCAATGACAGCCACGAATCCTGCCAGCATGATAAGCATTTGCAACACATCGGTCCAGATTACTGCTTTCAGCCCGCCCTGAAACAAAATAGATTGCATTGCTGTTGAATCTATTGCTATACTTTTGAGGAAGATATTGTGTCCGGGACACAAAATTATTAAATATGTTTTATTTATGATCGTATTGCTGTTGTTATCTTCCATAACGCTATAAATGAGTAATATTTTGGGGCAAAAGCAATGTGTTAGTTCACATTTGAACGTTTGACTTTTAATAAAGCACATTCTAGATTAGAAAACACCAATTTATTGTAGATTATATATAATAGCATATTCTATAATTTTACTGTCAACAAAGCAATGAATACCAACCAAAGTGCAGTAAAAGATGCAAACCACTCCTGTGGCTATGAGCACTCCCCACAGATCAAGTCCAGTTACTGAGTAACACAAAATAATTTACAACTCAACACAGTAAAATCAAACTGAGGTAGAACAATAGCCTCTTTACTAAATGGAAACAATGGAAACTGTACCTTTTTTTAAGAAAACATTTGTTCGGTGTTTGTGTATATTTAAAATCAGAAACACTATAAAGAACACATTAACTTAACATAATGAACTATGTGAAATGTAGCTATATACTTCAAATGTGAAGTTCAGGAGTTTTGTAGGGTTTTGCAGCCAGCTCTCTCAGGTTAAAAACAAGGACAAGATGTCTCAGTATATTATTTAGCATGAATGGATAATGCCTGTTGGTTGGTTTATTCATACTTTTCATGTATAGTTAGTTTGTATAGTATTTTGTTTAATTATTCATTCTCAAAATTCAAGAACAGTAAAGAAGAAAATAACAAGTGGAAAAACTTGTTTGCAAATAATGCATATTTTTAAGAATTGCTCTCCGAGAAACCAGTGTTTCTTTCAGACTATTGTTTTGGTTTAAATCTCAGATAATGTATTTAGGTGCGGGTACGCTCCCGCACCTAAATAAAGAGAGGGATGCATCACACTTCTCCACTCCTCCCCACTATTCTCTACCTCCATCTTCTGCCACATGCTCTTTTGTGTACGGTTGTTTTCAATAAATTTTTAGTTCAGCAGGAGCTACAACGCAATCGAGTAGTGTACCTTTAAGATGTGAAACATACGTGTTACGGATAGTAATTAAATGAACGTTGTCATGAATATCTTACTTTGATTCAAGGCGAGAGCTGGGGCATAGATGACCAAACCTGTATACAGGGCCTGAGACAGATGCCACAATTAGATGATTGAATGTAAGCAATCATTTGATTCATATTAATAAGGTGTGAGCTTCGCTTACAGAGTACACCTTTACATAGAGTCAACAAGGAAAAAGACAGGTGCTGTTTAATACTGCAAACATTCAATTACCTCAGCCTCTCGTACACACGTGCACAGAATACATGTTCAACACAGTATACAGAATGTATACTTTTCGGTTTATATTACATTTCTAAATAAAATTGTTATGTTACCGTTTGTATTATATACATTGTTGTTCCAATTATCCGAATGGTCTTGTTGAAACGCATCTCTAAATACTAGAAAAGAATAAAGGGGAAAAAATCAGACATACAGTATTACAGACATTATTATTAAGACACTGACATGTTTATGTAAATGTGAACAAAATAGAAAACCTCACATGAATCATCATTCACATAAACAATAAACCATATAGTTTCCATCGTAATTATGTGCATGCTCAAACTGGTCATTAAATAATTCCTTGTTCCTGGTACACGATGAACTGGATGCAACCTGTTCTGTTTTTCAACTGCCACTGACTTTCTCAAAAATGTGCAAAGCTGATTTCTTTTTTCATTAATAGTACAATATACATAAGTTATGATATTGAAGATATAAAATGATTATAATCAATTGTTAGTTTAGTCATGTAGCACACTAAGAGTTTTATTCCATGTACATTTGCAACACCATTATTCATATTTTGAGGTAGTATGAAGATTTTAACTATAGCTAAATGATTTAGTTCTGTATCAGTTTGTTCACCCTTCTCAGGAGCAGGAGCTTCTCAGGAGCAGCACTTTACGTATTTTATACTGGGTTTTCTGTTTTCTGAAACTGCTTTTTAAAAATAAGTAACAGCACACTTTTGTTCCACCCTGCCTCAAAACTATCCAGCCTTTTTATTTAGTGCCGTATTTCATACAATAGGCCTACATACAGATACAATGCAACATGATAAAACGCAACACTAACATCTCACCTCATATAGGTGATGCCAAGTCATACAGTAGGCCTACATGCAAATAAAACGCAACATGATAAAACGCAACACTAACATCTCACCTCATAGGTGCTGGTGATCCCAAGTCGGTAGAAAAGGGGAACAAAGATCTCGGCTGTGATGGTAGACATGATGGCGTAGGAGAATCCAAAGAGCCAGAAGGCACAACCGAACCGGTAGGCCTCCGCTGGTGTGCCAATCACCGTGATGCCAGACATGAAGCTGGCAGTCAGCGACATGGCGACTGGCACGGCGGTCATTTGACGTCCACCCAGCAAGAAGTCATCACTCTGGGACTGCTTGCGGCCACGCAAGGCCTGGAAGAGGCCAATCCCAGCAGAGCCAACAACAGCCCCAGCAAAAACCACATAGTCCCACACAGAGAAATAGTTGACTGGGCCACCTGCACCTACCATGGTTAATGAGTCCACCAGATGGTCACACTGCAAGGTGTTCCTACTCTATAGCAATGACTGTTTCAATCCCTGTGTTCTCTTGTGCAATCTTTCTAATGTTTAACTTGACTTCTTTTAAATTCTTGACGCGTGCCTTTAAATGTTTATCTTAGATTTGGACTATGGATAATGTATACGACCACAGTTAAATCCATGTAGAATGTGGTAGTATTTGTAACTGTAATAGTATTCCTTTTGAGTATTTTCATATTGCGAAGAAGCAGTGAGACACTGTCACTATTCTCTCATGAGCCTTTCACTCCAGGATGGTGGTGGGAAACTAGTTTATTTTGGTTAATAATCCATCAAGGCAATATAGATACTCACAATTCAATATGTAGAAGGTGATGATCCGTGCTACTGCATATGCCTTGTGTTAAACAGGGTACTTTCAGATGTCTATACCTCATATGAAAGAAATATGGCCAATATAAATGTGAAAATAACCAAAGGTAGCAATTTTCAAGAACATGATGTATCAAATTATTGAGATAACCACACACACCAGTGTTGATAAGGTAAGTACTGCCTTATTTATCTTGCTTGTGAGAGAGGCATTGGATGTGGGTATATGTGGAGCTGAATGAGAAATTAAAACATTGGTTTTGTGCTGCAATTTACTTTGGCCACTGACATTTTTATTTTGAATGTAATGTTTTATTGTATGTGTTATTATTATTATTATTATTATTATTAGTAGTAGTAGTAGTAGTAGTAGTAGTAGTTATTTATTTATTTATTCTGATATGCTTGTTCACTTACATTATTTTCTCTTGTTCTTCTTGTCAGCCTTTGACAACTGCATTTTAGTGCCACTGGAAAATACAAAAGAGAAAAGTCATACAAGAATAAAAATAAAGGTAATACAATACTCTTTTTTTCTAAAGTATTTTCTATTTCTATACGGTTTATCATATGTACTGTATCCTCACAAGTTTCCTTACCTACCTGCTCCTTGTATTGCTGGTAAACTTTGGGTAAAGGTTTTCACTACATGACATCTGAAAAACATTCAAATGTTCATTTAGATTTTTCTATTTCTCTTTTGATGAACAATTTAAATGCAAACTATATGTCATGACTTGCATTACATGTTTATAATCTATGAAACTAAATAATGTGGGATCTATGTTTTTAGAATGCATTTTCATTGACTTTCATGGCAGGATATGCCATTCAATCATACCCTTCTTTGACATACTGTAAAAACCTCTCTGTCAGGCTATGAGTTCACTTTTCATCGGAAGAGTCACTTCTATTTATTCTACTTCTATTCGGTCTCAGAAAACTTTTCACCAATCTCATTGTTATTGTTATTGTTAATTATGCTTTCTAGCACCTCACTGAATGTTTTGTTCATGTTTCAAGAGATTAGCTGTGCTATACAGGGAGTGAAATTTGGGTAGGACCATGTTATCGGTTTTGCCCCTCCTCCACAAAAATAGACTTAGACTCCACAGCGGAAAACCTCATAATTCAGTCCAATTTGATAAAATGTGTGTATTTGTGTATATGCTTGTTTACATTTTTGTGAGTGTACCTGTAATGGAAAGGAAGATGAAGAGGAATGAGGAGTGTCAGTTTACTTTTTGCAAGACCACAACAAGCTCTATATCGAGGAGCCAAAACAGGAGGGCAAAAAAACAACATTTTGGATTCACTACAGGAGTCGATACAGTATGTTTCCTGAGGCAAAATGTATTTCCAGTTTTGGGTTTTCAAATGAGTGCAAATGAAGCACAAATGAAGGGCACAATGTATTGTACAATAAAGCTAAATAAATACACCCATAGTGTAATTACTTATATGAATCTTTAAATCATCCTAATCAGTATACATTGAGAAATAGAATTACAGATTTAAATAGTAAATGTTTGCTCCAGTTGGAGATACTTATTTGAGAGACATTTGTGCACCTTTTAGTACCAGTCCATGTTAAAAACCTTATCGCATTGTATGATAAAGTACAGTTGTGTACTTAAAGACCAGTATTTTACACATTGGAGGGAACGTTCTTCAAAAAGGGTAACAGTAAGTACAGAAATGTTCTTTTCTGCTTCTTCCATTTTTGATCGTAGAATTAGGGCTGCACGGTAGGTTTGCATATTGGTGACCTCTTCTGGTCAGAGATGCAACTGAAATTTAAACTTTAGGAGTCAATTTCAAGGATTGTTTTATTTTTCATTCAATTTTTTACTATGCTTTGCAAATAATATAGCTTACTCTTTAATAAAGTAAATGTACCTGGTCTCATGACACATTGCTATTTCACTACTGGTGAGATCAGTTACTAATAGCAATAAAGATTATGTATAATTATGCTTTTTGTGTCTTGTATAAAGAACGAGAACAAACTGGATTGCACAGGTGCGTCAAACACCCAACTGTCACTAATTCTCCCTCGTCTGTGATTATTCACTTTTAGTAAGTAATGAATGTATGCATGTCATCCACATAATGGTCATAAGAAGCAATGCTTCCCCTCAAAAAATGCCACATAACATGGTTCTGAGAGATAGAAGGATTAGAATGCTCACATAAATACTGGCATCTTCCACACAAAGCAACATATCTGGAAAGCAGGCGCCCATATCTCCCAGGTAAGTGGACAGAATCACTCATAAATAAATTGGGTTTGCATGTTAGTCTGTTTTTATTGATTCATTGGTCTTCTATTACTGTTGTGCTCGTCAATTACATGTGTTTTGTTTCTGTAAGCCATTGCACTTGTTTAATTATATTGTTGCTAAACCATTTTTTAACTGGCATGTCCAGAATACATTTGAATCATAGATCCTGACTGATGGGTTCAATGGTGTTCTTGTGTGGCCTCGTTTTCCTGCTGTTCAGCCCAGCCGTTCCCATTTGTACACCCACCGACTACACTCTCTATGTAGAGAAACCCGAGTGTGACTTCTGTGTGGCAATCAACACTACTATTTGTGTGGGATTCTGCTACTCAAGGGTATGTTTTAGATTGTGTTGTGCGCTGACTGCTTATTACTGAATGCAAATGTATTACTTTTATGTGTAATCTTGACACAACCGTGTACATTTTATAGAGGCTGTATACAAATGGTTCTAGTTTATATTTTATTAATATTGTGAGGGGAGTTTAAAAAAAAGATTTCCTATTTTCCACATTTTTGTATTAATATCTACAAAACAACTGACGCAGTTAAAATAAAATACCATAATAAAGTTAAGTTACAAATTCATCCAATTCCAATGTAATTGTAAGTATACATGATGACTTCTGTAGTATACAGTTCAACATTTGTCATGGAGTACTTGGTGGAAATAGGAAGTTCAGAGATTGCTATACCATTATAGTGAATGCAGCAAATAGCGAAGAAACAATATAACATACCATCTCAAATGTCCATAGATCTCAGTATTAATACAGGTTCCAAATCTCAAGCTAACTTATGTTTACCATTACTTATAATGTAATGTGCTAAACCTGTGCTTGCTGTTACCAGGACAGCAATATGAGACACATAGCGGGGCCGCGCTTCCTTATCCAGAGGGGCTGCACCTACGACCAAGTGGAGTACCACACAGCCATATTGCCTGGCTGCCCTGCTGACACCAACCCTCTGTTCACCTATCCCACGGCTGTCAGCTGCCACTGTGGGGCCTGTAATACTGACAGTGATGAGTGTGCCCACCGAGCAAGTGGCAACAGCGCTACCTGTTCCAAGCCACTCAGACATCTTTATACAAATCACTCCCTGCTGCCCCTGTGATCCTTCTGCTGTTTCTTACTGACACTGGTAACTCCAATAACAACATGTTTATAGTGGTTCTCACACTATGGGTTGTTTCTTTACAGGAATCAAAAACAGATTTCAAAAATTCAAGTTCAATTCAAATTCAGTTTACCATATTTCCTATATACCATATAGGATGAGGGTTGTTAAAATGTAGTCGATACATAAATAAAATGGATAGTTTCGGTTATGGTTGCTCTATACTGTGGAAATATTTACAGTGCATCTGGCTAATTTCTTGTGACATTGCAAGAAATTAACTACCAAAAAAAGTTAATAAATATGAGAACCACTGATTTCATGTGTGAGAGCAAAATTTATTAATTTCACATTGCCTTCTTACCTTATGTTTTGGCAATGGTACCTCAACTGATATTGTTGTGGTGCTTAATATGTCTCTACTACCCTACGACTTTGTTTGTGTTATTTTTATCAGCCCTATCGCTTTGTTAAGCCTCCTGTTTACTAGTCTGTAGTTTACTCAATCTGATAGAATTACACTGAATAATAGAACCCAATTAAAGCTTGTATAGTTTCCAGACTAATCTGTGTTGTATGATTCATTCACATCATGTGCTGGACTGTACTGTACACAACAACACAAAGTACTGTTTATAGGTACATACGTCCTAACATGAAGTTCCTGTTGCTATTCGCTCAGTGTTTACAACTCCTCTCACAAAATTAGATTGACCAAGAAAACTAGAAAAATAAATGAATTAAGTGATCCATTCACAGCTTGCACTAATTTATATATTTCCATGTATCTTCTGCAGCTTGTTCCAGGTTAATAATTGTATGGCATGCAAACACGCAAAGCCAAATCATGAAGGGAATTTGGAAGACAGCTGATGTTTATTTATAGTTCAGTGTCTCACAGTAGTCAAGGCACCAGAATATATGACAAGCAATTGCCAAGCATTGTTGTTTGTCACAAGTGTAGTGTATGACTGTGTAGGCTCAGGTCAGTGTGTCACTGTTTGTTTGGTAACATTATGATTAGGGTTAGTAGGGTGGATTCTAAATTGCTATTCGCTAATATTTTCATTTTGATCATAATGTGATCAGTGTCTCAAACAATGACCAAACAGCAGAATAGTTTACACTTCAAGGCTTACATTCCCTACCAATTATGCTTTGAACATCGAAGCAATGGATGAAATGGAATTTGCTTCTCTCAGCATTCTTCTTAGAAAGCTGCATTGACGCACAAACCTAAACTATTCCATTCAGGCAAACTATTGTTGTGTAAATTCTCAGATATTGGCTATTCATTGGCTGCACCTCTGGATCATGCCTTAATAATGTCACACTTTTGCTTTTCCTTCATGGTTTACTGATGTGGTCTTATTTAGTAAAATGAAGCTACTAAAATATTCAATACATAATGCTTGTGTGCCCTGCTTTTCTGGCACATTTACACCTAATGCAGGATGGTCGCATTCTATTAAATGTTCTTGCAAGCAAATGCCATTGCCTAACATAAATGCAATTATTCTATAACAAATGTCTTTAGGTGGTTGCCTAACACCCTGACCAGGAGTTGATCCCCAGGCCTGCACAGTGGCTGCCCACATCTCCCTTAATTATGGGATGGGTTTAAGGCAGAGAACATATTTCTGTACATGTATGTAACAATTAAAGCACTTTTACCTTATAGGCCTATCACAATTATCCAATATTATAGTATATTTAAGACTTTTAGAAGTTTTGATTGTAGGCTACATAATTAAAATGATATAATCATCCTAACACAATAGTCCAAACAATTAGGCTGCTAAAAATAGTCTAGGCCTACTAACACATTTACATAGATTTCAGCTTTGGAAACATGAAAGACAAATGAATATGTACGATTTCTTATTATATTTATTATATTTATAAGAGTTCTTATAAAACATACACCGCTAGATCATGGGCTATTTGGCCTATGAATAAATCATGACATGGATGTAGGCAGCCCTATCTTAATATACGAACGGCGCTAGACAGAGCATGGATGTACTGTATGTGGGCTCGCTAGAGGCTAGAGGCTGGAGGCGGGCTAGAGTCAACTGTCTTCCTGTATTGTGCACAAACACACATTCGGCGTTGTCACCTGACTCCTCCCCACCGCCTCGAGTTGAGCTTCAGTGGAATTTTCCACTGGTTCTTCTTTATAAATTGAATGAGTCGAGCTACAGTAGGACATACAGAGGCAACAACTGCAGAAGTTCATTGATATTGGCATATCTGAAATTTAAAAACCATCTGCGGAATAAATTCTTTTTGCTGTAAGTAAATAGCGCTCATCATTTGGTTTGATGAATGAATTGAAATGTATTGACTGTAATGAATGAATGTATTGCTACCGGTACGGTAACGCGGTGAAGAACTTTACTACAGACGCCTGCTACTGTAGACTACGGTACTTTGTAGACTTATCGTATGCTACATTGTCCCGCTTTATTTTGGATATTTGTTACAATCAGTTATTATTTATTTATATGTTGGCTACAATAGTCTACCGAAGATTAAATGTAATCCTCAATCAGTTTTGTTACTGTACGGAAGGCCTATGCTATAGAAATAATGTAAAAGCTGGGAATGATCAGATTCGACCTAATTCGTTTTACAGCAATTAAAATATAGTATTGTGTATTTTAATACGTATCGCTATATTTCATTTTATTGAAATTGTATTGTTGTAACTTGACACATTTGAATGAAGTATGCGAGGGAAAGTAGAGCGCTATTTGTCGATATGTCCATATTTGGCGTTCTGCTGTGGTATGTGGGCTCCCGTTGATAAAAAAAGCACTTTAGGCTACTGTATGAATCAATTAAGAATATAAGGTTTTCCCGAAAGCCTAGGCATACGGTACTAGTGTGGGATACGATTCACGTCTATCCAGTCTTGTTGAATGTGACATGAAAGTGAATCTGAATCTGAATGTGTGCATAACCAAATATCAACATTAATTCATTTTGTGCAATTCTTTTTACAGGACTATTCTGCACCTTCTTTTTCAGTGCATTACTTATTCTCAGTGAAAGTCAACATGTCTCAGCTACATATCAGGTTTGTGTTTCTTATTTTCCACTCAGCTATTCTGTGACATGTTTTATATGTATTTTAATAGCTTTAAATGAGTTACAGATTATTAATACTAATATGCTAAACATTTTCCTGTCAGCCTCCCAGCCAAGCTTATTAATGGAGGTATTGCTGGCATTGTTGGGGTTACCTGTGTCTTTCCCATTGATTTGGCAAAGACCAGGTTACAAAACCAGAGGCATGGTCAGCAGCTATACAAAAGCATGTAAGTCTCCAGTTTCTGTCAACTGAGTCATATGTACTACTCACTGTTACTTTAGATATGACATTCTGGGCTGTTGTATCACTGTGCCACATCTACAGAGGAGTTATGTTTTGTAGCTGATTGACATATGGTAATCAGTTAGTTTATATAACCAGTTAATTCTGTATGTGGTAGACATGACGGGGCTTGTCTTTGCAACCCACCTCTGCAATGGAATGTGTACAGTTTCTTTGTGTAAATCAAAATGAGTATCTAAGCTTTAGTGTTTATTCTGTTCAGTTGATTGTTTATGTTATTACATTTTTGATTTGATTTGGTATAGAGAAGTTGTTAGGGTTATTAGTATTCTTAAATAGCATTAAACTTTAAAATATCTTCCAGGATGGACTGCCTTGTCAAGACTGTTAGATCTGAGGGATACTTCGGCATGTACAGAGGTAAGACATATTCCCATTTGAGTTTTCAGAAACTAGCGTGTAGATTTGCTTTCAGTCATTATCGTCGTGTACGGTGTCATGGGCAACCTTCCCAGTGATATATTGTGAGTTGTCCTACCCTTATTCTGTTGTTTTCATGTAGTGAATGTTGAACACTCAATGCAGTAATTACTTGCATTACACATTTATATTATTCAGTTTTTAAGAACATAATCTGAGGGGGAAATGTCCTAAACCATTGCAGATCTAGACTGTTTCTCATCACATTCCTGCAACCAATAGATCAGTTGACTCAAGTAGCATAAGGGACAAGTGAGTTTGTATAGGTTTAGTGTGAGAAGTATGGAGGCCTGAGTCTCCACTTGTGTGAGGAATGCTGTTTGTGTGCATCTGTGTTTTTCATATTACAGACTTGGGTCCCCCTGGGATATTGAAGGCTAGCCGATAAGGCGCAGCCACGCTGGAGGCAAATCATTTAATGGTTCTTACAACACTGCTCTATTTAAACTAGGCAATTTTGTTTTTGTTTTGCTGTATTTAAAAAAAAAAAGAAAAACAAAGTATATTTACTTTGTTGGCCTGTCTGTGTTTTAGTGTCACTGTCCTTTCAGTCTGAATCTTTTTTTCTTGAATGAATTGTGTCCTTATAGACTTTGGATCGTCTTTCTAATAAATGTGTTTGTCTGTGCTATGGGTTTATGGGATGAGAATCCTGCCACAATTCGAAACCGAAAAAATAAGTTTTGAAAGGTTGTAACTTAGAGTGTGAAACCTCGAAATCGAATTTGAATGCACGAAAAAAGAATTCCAATCTCTGAAAAAAAATGTCC
>JAODTR010000020.1:1497903-1517549 GCA_025399935.1 Amblyopsis rosae | reverse complement strand
ACAACACAGCCCTCAGGTTCATGGGGGCACCCAAACCTCTCCACCACGATAAGGTGATGGTTCCCGGAGAGGTTTTTAACACATTACCTTTCAATTGGTATTAGTAGGCCTATTGAATTCAAAATCCCTGTTGAAAAAAGCAACATGGCTGTACTGGTGGTGTTAAATATACTGGTACACAAGTAGACATGATTAAGTTAGTAAGAGTTACTATGGCAGCATAAATGCAATATGTTGTGTAACTACAGTGAAAAAAAATAACTTAAAAAACATGTACTATACTCTATAGTGCAGTTGTACCCCTTGTGACAAAAGGGGCCATCAACTAGCCAAGTTGTGTATTGTTTTAGCTTTTGGGAAGATAATCACTTACAGGTGAAGGCAGTTGGCTGACTGTATATGTTGTGTGTTATTCAGACTATGAGCCTTTGGCCCCCCCTCCAGCACCAGTGGCTACAGCAGTACCAGTGTGGCAGGACCGGACCATCGCTTCCCTAAAGCTGCGCATGCTGGAGTATTCAGCCTTCATGGAGGTCCAGAGGGATCCAGATAATGTGAGTTAAGCAGCAGTTCTCCATATTTGACTTCCAACAAGAAGTGGCTCAGAGCTTGCAGCCATCTCACCATGTTTGTTATAATTTATAATACATAATTATCATTTAACTAGATTGGAAATAAATAGGAAATATGTCATAACATTTATTTATTCCTTCATTTCATTTAGCATATTTTTACTTTTTAAATGTATATTTATCTTAACTACCATAATTTATACTGTGTGTGTGTGTGTGTATATATATATATATATATATTCACTATATATATATATATATTCACTATATAAACATACTTTTGCTGGCACAACCTCATCCTCCACAATCTTCAGTTATTCCTCTCGGTTATGCCACGCCATCCTGCCATTTGTCTTAAAGCTGAACGTCTGTGCTTCTGCCTGTGTTCCTGCTACAGTATAGCAAACACCTGTTTGTCCACATCGGGCAGACCAACCCCTCCTATGGTGACCCCCTACTGGAGGCTGTGGACATACGGCAGATCTACGACAAGTTTCCTGAGAAGAAGGGCGGACTCAAAGAGCTTTACGAGAAAGGCCCTCAGAACGCCTTCTTCCTAGTTAAATTCTGGGTGAGACGTTTTTCTGTGTTACATGAATATAACTAACCATAGAAGATATATACCATATAATTAACCATAGAATATATGTGCTTTAAAGTGAATATGTGTTGTGAACGTTAGTAATCTAATGAAGTGTATACTCCTGGCAGGCGGACCTGAATAGCAGTGGTATGCAGGATGTGCCTGGTTCTTTCTACGGTGTTAGTAGCCAATACAGCAGTGCTGAGAACATGACTATCACTGTTTCCACCAAAGTCTGCTCATTCGGCAAGCAGGTGGTCGAGAAAGTGGAGGTTAGGACACTCTCTTCTGAGGGCGTACTCGCACTAGGCGAGCAACTCAATCTGTTGCTTCTATTCCATTGTTTCATCAATGTGTCATTGTGTTGTATATTGACAGTGACAAACTATACAGTATATACACCTAAGCCCATGTTTTAACTGTCTTGAACACACAGACCGAGTATGCCCGGGTGGAAGGAGGAAAGTGTGTTTACAGGATCCATCGTTCGCCCATGTGCGAGTACATGATCAACTTCATCCACAAGCTTAAACATTTGCCTGAAAAATACATGATGAACAGTGTTCTTGAAAACTTTACCATACTACAAGTAAATGTTCATTAAGTGTTGATTCTTATTTCATTATATATACCGTTTTCTTTAAATTCATGTTTGAGGGCTGTAAATTGATTTATAAAATGTAATTGCTGTTAATCGCACGCTTGACATTTATCAAATTTTTTTAATTGGTAGATGCTCTACCTTTGAGTGTTTCTGGAAATATCTGGAAAATTTCTTATTTTTGTGTTAAAATAAATACGCACATTTGCATAAAGATATCCTGCTATATATATTTGAAACAGGTCAAAATATAGGATTAATTCATCACGATAAACTATGAAAAGTGTGTGATTAATCGTGATTAATCTGTTGACAGCCCTATATCTGGGGTAATTGTATTTCAGTTTTTCTAGAGGGAGTAGTTTCAGGTAAACTGTCTGTTGGACAGCAAGACTCCTAGTGGCATTGCTATGCTAAATAAGAGATTGCACTCTTCGTGTAATATCCATGTGGACTGCAGATTGCACTTCTGCACATTTGCACAATTTGTACGTGGGATGATCTTCCTGTTTTAGCTCTGTGCCTATAGTGTTAATGATTGTCGCTGATGCTATGATTTCATGTTCGTGTTTTTATGTGAGCATTGGCTGATAACACAAATGTCCACTAGTGGGACAATAAAGATAACCTAATCTAACAGTTCTACCTATGCTCTCTGCTGAACATGTACTGCTTTGTGCAAATACCCGTGAGCCATGCACTGTATAATTTCCTATGAAAACCAGATTATAAAAAAACTTTCAAATGTAAATAGACATATTATTTAATAAGCAGAAAGCAAAATCAGTGATCAATCATGATTTTATAGCTTTATATTTGTTATATTTCTCATTTGTGCTGTATGAATGTATCACTGATTTTTGTTTGTTTTCTATTTTTATAGGTGGTGACAAACCGTGACACACAGGAGACTTTGCTTTGTATAGCATTTGTTTTTGAGGTTTCCACAAGTGAACATGGAGCTCAGTATCATGTCTACAGACTTGTCAAAGACTAACAGCCCTTCAGGGAAGTTTGGGGAAAACTGCTGACTAAAGCGTAACACAATCTTTCTTCAGACTGCTCAACTATCCAGGAATGAACCTTTAAGCAATGTTAGATTCAACTAACATGGACATATTTGACGCTCCGTGGAGCGACATTGCTTATTGACTTAGCCGGGAAGTCAAAATTAGTTTTCAAACAAGAACATTATTTTTAAATTCACAAATAGCCTACATTATATGAAGTAGAACAACTTTCAAGAAAAAATAGGTGGATCTTGAAATGTTTTCCTTGAGGGAATGAGAATGTTTGGTAGACATGCTAGTATTCAAGGGAACACACTCAAGAAGTGTGTGTATAAGGATGTGAGAGAAGAGAAAGTATATAGGACCATGAAAAAGTAAAACTTATGTTTAAGAGGTGTTGTTACAGTGGGAAATTTATAATAACAAAAGTGCCTTTTCTCCAAAGACGATATCATTGCCTGCCACTTCAAATAGTCTACCTCTTTTTTTTTTATTCTTTTTGTTTTTGTTTTCAAGAAACAAAAAGAAGACACATTTTGTAAAACATTACTGTAACTATGCATTTCTCTTCCAATATTGTTCTGAAGCATGCTTCTTTTCTGAGCACATAGAAAAGCTGTTTTTTTTCCATCTAACTTGTTTAGAAAGTAATTATAGTTTTACAGGCTAAATGTACAGAAAGAAGATAGATTTGTGTTACCATATATCATATCTGCAGTAGTCTCCACTTAATCATGTTTTTTACACAACAGATAGACCTGGTACCACAGTATACTCCTGCTGTAATGCAAGATTATACATTGGATCCTGGATAATGTTTTTGTGTTTGAGAACGTGCGTTCATGCACTTAAAACTATCAAGAAGGGGAAAAGCAACCACAGTGCTTATGTTCCCTCTTGAGTTATGTAGCCTAATTAAGATGAATTGTTTCTGTACTGTGAGTAAGCGGATGCTAAAGGAATATGTGTTACATAGGAGTATTCGGGGTACTTATTGTTCACATTTGTGATTAACTTTAACACGGCACAGAGACCATGCTCTGCAAAATTTTTAAAAATAAATGACCAGTGTTTGTTGAAAATACAGTTTACTGTATAGACAGTATAGGCCTATAGCCTAAAATACGTAATTGTGTGTTGAACACAAGTTGAGTCATTTAATTATGGGACAAAACATTTTGCTGAAATATTTCATCAAATGAATATTAACTGAGCTATTGTCTCTGTGCTGTGTAGTGTGACCATTGATTGTTATTTATAGGGTTTGAATAATTGAAAATAAGTGGAAGGGAAGGACAGGTGTATCATTGACCATAATGAAAATATCAATAGACAGTACACGTCATCCCATCACAAGACAGATCCTGTTGTGTGGTTCACTGGACAGTTTAGTTGTAAAACGTAACATACTTGTATGGTTAATTCATTACACCTGGATTTGAATGTCATATTTCAGAAGCTAGAATCAATAACTCCCCTCTAGCAGTTTTCAAAAATTTTATACAGACATTTTTTTTTACTATTATACAAATTAATGTTTTTGTTTTGATTCTGTTTTTGACTTTCGGTGTATGCCATATGCTTCACTGAAAATAATGTGTGATTGTGTTGATATTGATAATGATTAATGAGATATCTAATGTATCATATTCAGAATGGTGTGGGCAAGTATTTGGTTATTAAACGGTGGTTTACTATTGTCTTGGTTAACATTGTGCATTGCAATTTTATATTTTCTGTTGTCTTCAAAATAGGGGTTGTAATATGTAATCAAACAAAATGTATCTAACAATAAAAGACACGTGGTCCCTTTGGGGCCAATTTCCCCAGAAAACATAATAAATGTGTTTGTAAATGTGTTTTGTCCATGATGGTTGGTCTTCCTTCATTTGTTTGTAATTTGTCATTAAAGGTAAATTTAGCAATTGTAAATTAATGCATTTTTTGGTCAACTTCAGCGAATAATTTTAGTGCTAGTGTGCATGCTGAAAGAAATAATCTTTTTTATACACCTGCCTTAGCCTGGTGAGACCATTCTGATCTCGCAAGCTTCAGTTTGACTTCACTGCGAGAATCAGTCTGAAGAGCTTTAAATCCTTGCACCAAACTGGTCAACCTAGTGTGTGACAAATCAGGCCACAAAGTCAAGTCCAGGCCGTAATCTCAACCATCCTAGGCTATCATCCTAGCCTTGGAAATACTTGTGATATGTGGAGTGGGCTTCTGACTCAGAAGCCCACTCCACATTTCAGAAGTACATTTACACTCCACAGTACACTCCACATTTCAAAAGCACATCTACCTACCATAGGCTGCTCCCTCAGTTTTGATCGAGTTCAAATATCTCCAAAATCCCTGACTACATATTTAATTTTAAGTTACAGTAAACACAGCAAAGTAGCCTGTTTTTATTTTTATTTTTTGCATTATATATTAGTTGTCATGTGATTTAATGACGCAAGGATGGATTTTTGCGCTGGAAAACACTCTTATTTTCAAATGCCAATGATGACGTGTTTGACCATAATATAATACCGTTTAACAATACTATCACCCATAAAATACATATCCCAGAATTCCTTGCGAGGAGAAGGGAAAAAAGAAAAATGAACTCAGAGGGAAACCGCAGCTCTGGGCAAAAATTATCCTCCTCCGACTGTTCGAGACATACGACAAGACAAACGAAGATTTGATTTTGTTGTTAATAAAAAAGAGCAGCTACCATAGGTCTGAGATTCAGAGAACTACGACACTGACTGTACGACTCTGCTAACTCCTTGACTACAACGGGTACCGTAGTACTAGCTTAGACGGTAAGTACTGTACTGTGCTTATTATATGGTGGGATTACGGTAATGAAGCCCCAAACAGCTGCAAAGAATTTGGAGTAGACTCATAGAACTATGAGTAGCCTTCAGAACGTTTGCATTGTACTGTAGTTCATGCATGTATACTTGTACACTTATTGTAACTAACAATACGTTTAAAGTTGTACGGCGGCTTGTACATAATACTTTAATTCATAAATAAGTTGCACGTTTCGCAAAGGTTATGATATGACTTATATTTAAAACTACCTGCATCTTATATCTTGGTTTGTTGACATAATATAAGAATACGCCACCGTTTTTTTGTCACATAATGCAGTACCGTACGGTACACTGAAGACAAATATAAGGTATTGACTTCCCATACACACTGTTAATTGACAAATGTTTTTTATACAGCATTCTATTCGACCACCCTAGCTGTATAAGTAGAACTTATTTGTCAATCTCCTCGCTTCACTAGGTCCACTAATGTTAAGGCTAAATGTCATCTGTGCATGACTTCCTGTACCATATCACATAATTTAGCCAGTCATGGTTAAAAAGGAAACATTTCGAGATACTGGCTTCCTAGCTTTCATGAAACACGTACGTAAAAGCAGAGGAACTCCAAAATCAGCCCATCACGGCCATCACTCCTTTTATGTCCAGAACGCTTTGTCAGCAGCTGAGATGAGTGGACTGAGCTCCACATCAGTGAGGCTCCCACTGTGTCAGTGCAGTGGCGGCCTACATTGTCTCTGAGTTTTTTATTTATTTATATATTTAAAAAACTCCCATGAATATTAAATATTCATGCTTGTGAAAACAACATCCTTTGAATGGCATAACTGAAATAAAGGCATCTGTGTAAGGGATACAGTACAGTATCAAATATGCCTCTTCTTCAAGTGCTGCTGTAACAGTTCTCAGTGCTGAGAAGCCTAGTTTTAAAACTTGGTCAGACATATTTAGTTGAAGTTGCATTTTTACATGCTGAGGGTAGCTGTTTCATTGAGAATCTGTTTTGTTTATCATTCAAACATGTTATTGTGATATTGACAGAAATTTTTGAGTTTTCACCCTACAGAAAATAAAGTGTATCTGTCAAACTTGATTTATAGTGGACATGTGTGCTTCTTAGTAACTAATCAAACTAAACCATGTAGTCCCAACATTTAATATACACACTGGCACTTTTGAGAATGGGTTCGTGTTGATTTTCTTTTAGGGTCATCCACGTCACTTCAACCCTCCCTGTTCATTGACCTAGCCACTAACCGAGTGCTGAGTCTTTGCTCTGCCAACATGGCCAGTAGAGAAACTGTTACACTGCGCGTCTTCTCTCTCAACTGCTGGTGAGTGTCTTTGCTATGGTGACGCACCATATTATATATCCATCATGATGTGTGGAGCAACATGTTATGTTGTCCATCTTCTGTTTATAGGGGGATCCGCTACCTTAGCAAACATTGTTCTCTGCGGTATGCCATGATTGGAGAGCTATTGTGTGAAGAACACTATGATATTGTTTTACTGCAGGAGGTTGGTGAATATACACAACATTCAATGCCTTTGCTCAGCTCAATAGCCTAATGGTGGACTTGTATGTTAACAAGGTTTTGTGTAAGATCTAGTGGTATTATGCAGTATATGTGGCTAGACATAATATCTGAGCAGACATAGTGTTTTGTCTCCACCATGAGGTCCCTCAGTCCCTCAGAGAATAACACGTTCAGCTGACTATATGCCTGCCTCTTCAAAAAGCTGACCAAACAAGCTGATCACGGGACATTAGAATATCCCAGACTCAGACACAGTAACACCTTTCAAAAACACTTTAAATGAAAGTTCCTTCTCAGTCACACCTGCTTTTGTTATATCAGCTCTTTAACAAAGCACTTGACTGGTATTTAGGCTGTTAGCAAACTTGTTTATTATTTTAATTATTATGATCATGTTTATAGATAATTTATGTCTTAAAATGTTTAAGTTAGCACTGATCAGAATGTTAATTTATAATTATAACTGGTGGACTATGATGGCTTTTGACTAATTTACTTACTGTATGTCGCTTAGGATAAAAGCGTACTAAATGCCTTAAGTGTAAATAAACAATCTTTTTCTATTAAGGCACATTGCCAATCTAGCCCACAACAGATATACTGTTTGTGGTAGATAATTTAATGCTGCACAACTGCATTTATGTGCATCTATTTTTATCTTGGGTGGCTCCAGTGGGAATGGAACCCCTAAAACATGTAGTGGTGGTGACATGCTCATCTCATTAAGGTATTGTTACTTGGTGCAAATGTATAGGACATTAGAAGTCAGAGTGAATCACATTTGTAAAGATGACTCCAGATTGGTTTCTCTTTCTCTTGCAGGTATGGAGTGAGAAAGACTATGTCTACTTGAAAAAGAAGCTTGCCTGTAACCATCCACACACGCATTACTTCAAAAGGTAAAATGTTTTAACATATATTGAGCAATGTTTTTTCTTTTGAATGACTGAATGAGTTCGGAATCCTTTAGTCAATATAATTACAATTATTTAAAAAGCTGTCATTTAGCATTTAAGTAGGTATTCCACTCTAGAGTAAACACCTCTTAGTAATACCGCATTAACCTCGTAAACTCCAGGCCTTTTTCTAGGAAAAAAAGCCTAAAATGTTATACCACAAATAAAGTTTAGAAATAAAGTGTAAATAAAATGTAAAAAAAGTGTCGATCGTCAACCAGGAGGCCTACATGCACACTTGTGGTCTCATTTGATAGGGCAGAAGCTATTGAATATGAATACATTATAAATAAACATATTTATATTACTATTTAAAAGTATATAGAGAAATTTAATATTTAATTTCCACCTAAAGATCTACTCACTTTTAAAGTTAAAATATATTTGGGATGATGCAGTTTCATCTTAATCCTATAGAAATCAATAACCCAACATCTGAATATTACGAGTGAAGCAGTGCAGATTGAGAGAGGTTTTATTAGAGACATGTCAAGCAGAATTTTCTATTTAGCCAGGTGGGCACATTGGTGCAGTGCCATTTGAAATGTCCCATATGCCAAACTGTACAACTGCTTTAATTGCACTTACATGTAACTATAGGCATTATATCTAATAAAGCTGTTTTGGCTCTGTTTGAAGAATAAAAAAGTATGCTCTTTTTCCATGTCCGCGGCACGATGTGCCAATGTCCCCTAAAATGGGCATTGTGGCGCTTCAGAGGTAAACCAATAATGGAACATGTCTAACGGTGTTAATAAAATCTTGCTTGAAAGGATTTTTGCAGTATTCCCCCTAATGCTTTTGGGCCTCTATACCAAGGCAGAAAACCAATCTTAATCATCAATGGTTTTCCAATCCGCTTAGTACCTTATCTATCTTTACTTTACCTATCTTTACTTTAGCTATCTCCAGTTCATACAAAGTTCCCAGCGTTCACACATCCATGTAATATAATCTAGCTCTAAATGGGATCAAGCCTGGAATCTACATTTGATAGTGTTTTTACTTTTTTGTTTTTGTTTCTTACAATACCCTGTAATGTTTTGCCATTACACAACATGCTAACTATGAAATACTATGGCTTAATATTAACACCATTTGGTGTTTCCATTTGCATTTCAGTGGGGTCATAGGCAGTGGACTGGCCATTTTCTCCAAATACAGAATCCATGATACATTTCTCTACCGCTTCTCACTTAATGGCTATCCGTACATGGTAAGTTTGAAATAAATAAAAAATATATATATTTCAAATAAAAGCATGGTTATTTATACCTTCTAAGCATGACCTGGCCTCATCTTTACAACTACAATTTGTTAATATTTTAAAATATGTCACAAAGAAAATGTTCCTTGCTATTTGTGTCTAGCTAAGGTCATACAATAATGACAGTAAAATGTGTAAAGTTCTCATTACATACAGGTTGTTTCCCCTGAGTGGTTTGGGCCATATAGGAGTGCTGTTTTTTTTTTTTAAGTAAAAACATCACTACACACGGTATCCTTCTGTGTAATTGCTATAGTAACCTAGTACTTGTGTTCCCCTTCCTCACAGGCCCACCATGGAGACTGGTTTGCAGGAAAAGCTGTTGGGATGGCAATAATAAACATCGGCCAACTGAAAGCACATGTCTATGTGACTCATGTAAGCTCTTCTGTCAACAGCTCCCATACACAAATATGTGTTTGTGTTGGTGCAATGGTCAGTGTGCTGACGTCCTGAGTTGTCTGTTTAGCTGCATGCAGAGTACTGCAGGGAGAAGGACTCCTATCTGCCTCATAGAGTTGTTCAGGCTTGGGAGCTGCAGCAGTTCATTCGGTACTGTGACTTTACCTTAGTACACACACGCATACACACTGTGTATAACTGTATATTATTATTATTATGATTATTATATATGCTTTTGGTTGTGCAACTTGTTTGTCATGATTATAATGTTCTGATAAACAATAGCGGCAACAATAACTCATTGCTATTTCAGTAGAGGAACCTTTGTTCATTTCTGCCTTGCTGTTCCATTAGACATACCTCTGTAGGAGCAGATTTGGTAATTCTTGGTGGTGATCTCAACATGCACCCTCTGGACCTGGGAAACCGATTAATAAGGAATTACACAGGCCTCAGAGACTCTTATTTGGAAACTGCAAAGTTTGATGTAAGCCCTAACAAGCACATAGCACTTATATATTTTAAATAAATAAAAAATGTATAACTTTTTTTTTAATTAAAAAAAAAAAAACACTTTTATTTTATATTTTAATATTATTTAGTTAGCCAGGGGTGCCATCTGATTCTTCAACACACAACTCTTCTGTTGCAGGGGTGTGAAAATGGCATAACGTTAATACTGGATAACCCTTTCATTAGCAAGAACGACATTATGCCCTTTGAAAAGGGAATCCGGATAGACTACATCCAGTTTAAGGTAAGAAGAAAGTGTATTAAATTGAACTCTAGGTTCACAAAACCCAATGCCGTAGATGTTGTATGTGTACTTGTAAACGGCCGTTTTGTATTCCCAGGGATCCAATAAAGTGGCCATTGAATGTGAGGCCATGTCCACCACCAATGGCTCAGTCCCTGATCACCCCTTCCCCTACTCAGACCACGAGGCTCTGACCGCTGAGCTGAAGCTGCTCCCCCTGGATGGCGCAGGACTAACAGGGGAACACGACTGCACTGCAGGTATTCTCCTATGGCAGCATGGATGTAGTGAATAACTTTGCAGTAACATTCTATTAGGCCCACAGAATCTGCTGCTGTTTGTACATTCTTGGTGATTAATGTTATGAACACTAGAGACCGCTTTGAACATGGGGGAAATATGATGCTTTAACCCATTTATTATTGCTTAGCTTTCGAATGACTGTTCTGTACCCCTATTTAAGCCCATGTCATTGTAACCAAGTTGTGGTCTCATCCTTGGTTTCACTCTTCTCCCTCCTGCATTAAGACAAGGTGGCCGAGCTGGTGGACATTGTAACGGAGGCTCGTACTGAGGTCAAGGTAGGTCTGCACTGTGCAGAGAGGATGCGCTACACAGCAGCGCGTACCGGAGTGATGGGCCTGGCTCTGCTTCTTCTAGAGCTGGCCATCGCTGCCGTGCCCTGGCTGGCCCTGGGAGCAGAGCAGCCGTTCCCCCGGGCCTCGTTCTACCTGCTGGGTGCACTGTGCTTCACCATCTTGCTGAGCTCCACTCTGCTGTACGTCTTCTACACCATGGAGATTAAAGCCCTGCAGGGGACCGAGGACCAGATGAGGCTGGCCGTGGGCAGCCTGCAGGAGAAGCTCCGGGGTTTCCCGCTGGCCCAGCGAGTCCACGCACAGCGGAGACCCCAGGAGGGCCAGCAGCCTTGTACCCTGGACTCCGAGGAATAGGACCTTGGCAGCTCTAACAGGGTCAGCATGAATGAATGAAGAACTGTTCACCCTAATCTTGAATGTATTCAATGCTCTTGAGATTTCTATTTTTATTTCAGCACGAGCTGTGACTGATTTATCTTAAACAGCTGAGCCCTAATTGAAGAACATTTCTATTGCAGGGCATATAATCTTGGTTATTTGTTTTTGTTGGACAGAATTGTTTCGTTCTATGCACCTGCTCTTAATATGCTTTTTAATTATCTATACGGTTTCCAACTACACCATGCAATACATGTGAGTGATTGTTTTGTTTCTCAGGTTGAAAGCAGGCAGTCCTCTGCTGCGATTACGGTTGACGTTTCTGATGTCAGCAACCACATATGAAACCATATAAATCATAGACCAGTCATAAAGATGCTGTCAGACTTTGTGCCTGACAGAGATGATATGTGAAACACTTGGTGTATCCACACCTGGCCAGCCATCCAAGAGGTCTTAGCGCCATTGTATCTTAATCTATCATGAGTACAAAGTATGTTATGATTATGTTTACGCAAGGCTGTATTCTCCTCTGGCGTAAAGTCAAGGCCGCTCACATCCAACACTGCATTCCACTGGCGGGACCTTACAGTATATTTTGTTTAATCTATCTTGTTTTGCTGCTTGGATCCAAGTATACAGTCTCTAATCCAACTCAAAATTACTTAATTTAATACCTTTGTTTGTACTTGCTTCTGTACTAGTGCTTCCATCCCTATCTCAGGGAACTACTTTGCTTTTGCATGCAGTACTTGGACTGTACAGGATATTTGTATGCCATTCCAAGTCAGACAGCACATGCCACCTCAAACATTTGAGCGTATATCATTTTGTTTTTATTTTGATCTTGCATGTATTTAATTAATATATATTATTATCCATTTTAAAAGTTAGTGCATGAATCTCTTCACATACTGTTATAGTAGGGTTAACGGTAACATTTGTTGCTTATGTAATGTCCGTTATGGGTCCATCCGTAAATTAAACGGAACAGAAAAACTATTACTGCTGTCATAGCTATATGAGATGTACACTGTTTTACCTAAATTGTGTGAATTTGGTCAATTAAAATCTTCTTTTCAGATTAGCACCGGTTAGTGTTCTACACTTACTGTACATAAAGTAACATGTTTAATTTAGTGGCGAATATAACTCCAGCACGCATTTACCACGAGAGGGCAGTATTTCATTACATGTTATTCCTCTGCATTTTGGCTTACACACGCACTAAATGTAAACTGCGTTGGATTTGTTTGCACACTGCATTAAATACAGAAACTAAACTATTTTGCCACAATACCCTCTTTTATTATATTTTAAATTATAAATATATTGTATTAATGAGTGTGTGGTTTAGACTACGCAGTACTGTGAGGTCATCGGCTCTCCTGTACCATTGGTTTGTTTCACCTCTAAAAAGAAGCAGATAACTGGCGTGTTTTATTTGGTTCTTTCTTTGGCATACGCAAAACATGGATGATACAGTAGGCTACCGTCTGCTGATTCTGTAACATAATGGAGACATCTTCCTGATGTAGGTCAAATCTTAATGTGGGGTATGGGGGTAGGATTAGGCCGCCGTAAAGTGGGGGGAAGTTTTCTGCACTTTTGTGAACCTGGTTGTGAATCATGTTAGACTGTTACCAACACAATAGTTGAATAGCTTTTCTGCGTTGACTGTAAGCCACAGCTGAATAACTTTTTTTTGCCTACACAGACATTAACTTTGACCGACGGTGCGTTTCCAATGTCATTATGTTACCGTACCTGTCTAGGCAAGTAATATAGCCATAAGCAGAACGGTGACTAGCCGAAACATGGTGGGATAGTCTAGCCCCGAATCATCGACCCGCCCAGCTCAAAGTTACAGTGGTGAATTTAGAGTGCTGATCTGGGCGCGGTCACATGCAGGGCACGGCAAGGCAGGGCAGGGCAAAGTGCTGTTTTATTAGAACAACGCCGCCTGCCTTGTAACCTAGTGTCACACTTCAGAAAGTGGGTGTTCAGCCACGGACAGCGCTGAAATAATGGCGCTTGAGCCACTGAAATCTGCGATTTCCATTGGAAATGTTGACGATACGTCGCTTGCTCTACCGTCTCTAAACCAATTTCGATCGGGTCAGCAACGCGTTTTGGAACAAGTACAGAGTATTAGGAGAACCAAGTCAAGACACAGCAGTAGAACTGGATCTTGCCCTGCTTCTCCAACAAGTAAGAACATTTAGTCTGCAAAAGTATATCTTAGGCTACACAGGAAAATTTCTGTTTTTTTTTAAACAAAATGTAAATGTTAACCTCTAGCCTGAAGTATGCGCATAAAGGTTAGCGAGCCAGGATACATTAAACAATAGCCTACTTTATTAAATCACATATTCTTTATATAACCCATTATAGAATGTAATGTATCCAAGCAATTCACCTGTTGCTCATGTCTTCAGGTCCTGTTGACAATGTGTTCACATGCAAGTCAATAGCTGCTATATTTTCTTCAGAAAGAAATGGTCTTCACAACACGGTAAGATATGTTTTTTGTAGCTGTAGGCCACCAACTATTGTACATTGGTACACAGCATGTCAATTATTAAAACATTGTTGAAATAACCATATCCAAGTGTAAAATAGCTAGATTGAAAATGTAGATCCTTTATTATTAGATGAAAGAGAGATACACGAGTTTACTCTACAATGATCTGTCCACTTTCTTGACCTAAAGTTATCTTCAGCACAATAAGGGTCTTTAAAATAAGGATATCTAGTTAACAATAGGTTAACATGTTGTTTTAGAAGGAAAACATAATCTATATTGCATAATTGTGTAGTCTACCTCTCCAAACCAGGTTTTGACATGAGCATAATTTCAATATGCTATAGTGGCAATATAAATTGTGCCTATACACTTAAAAAAAAATATTTCTGATCTATAGTTTAGATAAAAGTACCCTTTAGTATTTTTATTAAAATCTGTTATACTGTCTGCGTGTGTTGTGTATAAATTATCTATTTTATTATACTATTATTAATACTTCTTATACTAAGCCTACTATTATTTCAAATTGCTATAAATTGTGTTAATATTATCTTTATCTGTAATATGTAGCTCAGCCAGGACCAATCCACCAGCCGGCAAATGAGTAACAGCTTTAAGGGATATACTATCCAGAAGAACACAAGAGCAGGATCTAGCAGTCATTATGACAGAGGTTATGTCACCGGTGGCACGGCTTTTGGAAAAAACACCAGCCGCAGTGAGCCTGATTTTGGTGGGAGATTAGCCAGACCAATACCTGCCGTAACATCCCAGAGACTTCAGTCCAACACCTTCAGAACAGGAAGGTCTCAAAGCCAGTATATGGCATACGGCCAACCCCAGCTTCAACCCCAGCCCCAGCCCCAACTCCAGCCCCAACCCCAACTCCAGCCCCAACCTCAACCCCAACCTCAGCCTCAACCGTCAATGAATGGGTCAAGCCAGATCAAAAAGGACGGCCAGTTCACAGTTAGCAGAACTGAAATGTCCAAGGCCCCAACAAAGCATTTCATTGTTGAGAGTCCAACTAGAACAAAAGGAGATTCAGGGTGAGTTATAGTGATAACATTTACCTTTCTTTCTTCAAACTATAATCTCAAAATTGCTATCTATGATGTTTATTGTAGATTGCTGTATAAAACTGAAATAATAAATCAGCCATTATTATCATTGTCAAACAGTAATGTTTTGTTACAACTGACAGGATAGGAAATTGTTAACTGGCCAAAATGACCTAAACCAGAAAGTGTAGTTGTAGCTTCTCTTGTTTATAATTAGTATAATTCTGAATTAAATGGATTATGTCTCCCAGGTTAAATGGCAACAGCGGTAATGCAGATATTACAATGAAGGAGGCTGTGCAGTGTCTTTCCCATTACGACGAGTCAACTCAGCACTGTGGCGCTTCTTTCATCCAGCACAACACCTTCATTGATGACAAGGCTAAACAGGAGGTGCTTAAACCTGCTCTCTGAGACTCCCATTTAAGTGCAAACAGCAGCTGTTCTAGAGCGTTTAGGAGCTCAACCCAGGAGTCCTTTATTGAATCGCCAACTATCTCTAACCTTTACACGTAGGCCATAAATCACAATGTCACCGCAATTATGAGCTGATTACGATAATAATCACACCTCTGCATATTTACACTCATGTCTACTATTAAGTCACTTCATAAAGATGAACCCCATTCAGTTTAACGATAGTCTTTTTGCAGATTAAAAATGCTTGTCAGTAGCCGAAATCAGTTTTGCCGTTGGTCTAATAGCCAAAATCAGTGTTGGCATAGGTCTGTTCTGTAGAGTTTGCTGTATAGTAGCGTCCTCTAGGTGTATTGTGTCATTGGGTATGTGTGCTGCAAATGAATGTTGTGCTTGACAACTGCTAACCGCCGCCACCTGCCAGGTGTTGAGGCTGAATGGGATCCCTCCGCTGGTGGCGCTGCTGCGTAGCCCCAGTTCCCGCGTCTACCACACCGCCTCGGCCGCCCTCCGCAACCTCTCCTTCAAAGACAGCGCCAACAAGGAGGAGGTGCAGCGCTGCGGGGGCATCCAGGAGGCTGCCAACCTGCTCAGGGAGACGGACTCACCCGAGACACAGAAGCAGCTGACAGGTACGTGAACGTGATGCCCACATTTAATTTGAACTTATTGCACTTGTTGTTTTAAGCACTTCATTTACTTACCTTTACTTTGTAGGGCCGCTGAATGTAAGATGTCCTTGAGTGCTTTGAAAGGCTTCCCCCAACTAAAATGTATTTTCTTCTTCTTATTATTATTATTAAAAGCTGCACCGTGCAGGTGTGCGTACACACACACATACACGCATGCACTCACTCACTTTCACCACACACACATGTAACACATTCTTCCATATTCAAGAATTAGTCGAGAGAGAGTCAATTAATATTCTCTTGCACAACAAACATCCATTGTCTCCTGACATGCAAATGGCATTTAAGCTAAAATTCTATTCATGTGGATGTAAATGTTTGAGGGGTTTTCTTTTTGTCCCCAGGGTTTCTGTGGAACCTGTCCTCTGTAGACAACCTAAAACCAGATCTGTTGAAGACTGCGTTGCCTGTGTTGATGGAGCGGGTGATTCTGCCTTACACAACAGCTCCCGACCGAGCCATTAACAACAGCATAGACCCGGAGGTCTTCTTTCATGCTACAGGATGTTTAAGGTAAGGGTAACTTAAAACTGCATTAAAGTGGACATGGTGCCCTTGTTTCTTTTTTGTTTGTTCTTGTTATTTGTTTTATCTTGTTATTTGTTTATCCTTTTACAAGCACATTACACATTATTGATGTGGTTTGTTTGAACAATATTTGCATGGGGAAAATAAAAGCAAATAGTACATCCTAATGAGGAACTCCAGCAGGTAGAGAAAACAAACAAGGAATCATTTGATATCCAGCATGGATTTTAATGGAATGTGCAAATGTCCTGTCCTTGTTAGGATTAGGAAAATGGTAGCAAGCCTAGGCAAGTATATACAGTATAACAAAGTAATTAAAGCACATGTGGCTTATTCATATTGTACTGTATTCTGTTTGCTTTTGACAGTGTTTTATTTTTGTTGTAATGATTAGAGACAGCCCTGAGCGTAGAAACTCAAAGGTTGAATCATGTTTGGTGCTAACTGCAGTGATATGTGTGTGTTGCCAACTTTTATAAAGTCAACAGAAGTAGCAACAGAAAAGTAGGTCACGGTAACTATTATCTAGGTCCTTGTGAAATCCTTGTTCAACACAAATCTTCCATTTTGTTTGCTACAGAAACATCAGCAGCAGCAAGCAGAGTAACAGACAGGCGATGAGAAAATGCCGTGGCCTAGTTGACTCATTGGTCAGCTATGTTCACGACTGTGTGGAGGCAGGCAGACCAGATGATAAGGTGCACAGTATTTCTCTCTATTGATCCACGCTCACCTTCATGCAGACATCCTTATGCACAAGCATGCATCTGTCACTGAGATGATCTGTCAAGGACACATTTATATCAAATACAAAACTAAACAACATTTGAACCTAACCCCAAGCCCTTTCTTATTGTCTAGCTTACTACTGTAGTTTGTGTAGATGTAATACAATATACTTCCTCAAAGGTCATTCTTAGTCATACCATATGCTGGTTTATATGAGAAAAGCTACTATGTTTGGTTTTGCTTGTATTTCAGTGTTTTACAGTATATCTAGCCATATAAGAATGATCTAATTATCTTTGAATATTAATACAAATAATAATATGATGCACGTCTAGGAGGTGATGGGTTCTCCTTGGTTTTGTGTCTGTTTCCACTTCTTTTTTACAAATGCATGTATTAGTTACATATAGTGGACATTAAGATATTGAGTATACATGGTACTACCAACATAATTCCACAGGTAGTGGCATAGAAGAGAATGTGTCATGCAGCACTTATAATCTATAATATATCACAATGAAATGAAACATTTAGACTTTGCAGCCTTAATTTGGTGTGGCACAGTGAAATATGTAATACAAAGTCTTGTGCAAGTGAAACAAACTCAAACAAAAAGATTTGCAACTAGAAATATCCTATTTCTGTGTGATGTTAAATGCCTAATGTGCCTTCACTCAGTTGTAGTGTGTCAAATGACTAACATCCCACATGTGTACGTGTGTCTTGTATTTGCGTAGTCTGTAGAGAACTGTGTGTGCATCCTCCACAACCTGACATTCCAGCTGGAGGCAGAGGCTCCAGCATTGTTTGGCAGGATCAATGCTTTGTCTGTCATGACCAACCCCTCCCACAGTCAGGCAGACACCGGCCCCATAGGGTGCTTCAGCACACAGAGCAACAAAGTGCTGGAGCAAGAGGTGAAACCCAATGTCCCAGAGAATCACTGAGGCTTTTGTGCAGCTGTGAGATGTTCATAATTACCTTGTTAAATTATCTTTACAGTTTTTACATTTAAAAGGTCTAATGGTTAGGGCGCTATCTTAACACCTGGCGCAAAGCGGGGCCAATTTCCCATCCAGCTCCCACGTTGGTAAAATATCAATTGCATTTGCGCCCTTTTGAGCGCCTGTGGGTGTGTTGGTCTGAACATGAGGTGTGGTCTTGTGCGTTGTTGACAGATTGCTATCTTGAGGCAGCAGAATCTTCGATTGAACACAAAAGCCTGGTGTTAAGTCAATGGCATTGCGAACTATCAGGATAACACCATGCACATACACTCGGCTTGTTACACACACATGGAGAGCAGAAGCGCACAAACATGCAAATTATATAAAAAAATTTAATAAATACAATGTGAATTATTATTATTATTAGTATGTAGCCTTTTGTACATCAACGTATGTTAGGGATCTTGGTGGAATTCTGCTGTTGCCGTAGATGGTATGATAGTAGATGGTAGATGAATGGTTACTTCTCTGGTGAAGCTGTCTTTCTTTTAACAAACCTGCAATCTGCCAAGGTGCAAGCGAGTCTTGCTTCTTAAAGGAAATGGGAGATGACACATATTGGTTTATTATTATGCCCATAACACACCCATGAATAATGACTAGAGTAAGTCCAACCCTTTTGAACCATGTCTCTAGCGCAACAACCATTTTGTCTGCTGGTAAAATAACAAAAGTAGATTTGGACGCACCCATAATGCAGTTTGCGCCTTGCGCTTTAGACCGTGCGCTTGATCATTAAAATAGGGCCTATTGACTCTAACTGAATATACACTAACTCAGTGTTACACCTATTAACTGACAATGGAGATAATAGAGAGCCTACTGTGTCTGCAGTACATCTTGCACAACAGTAACTCTGGTCTGTGATGTGTGCAGCGTCACTTTGACTACCCAGTGGTGGAGGAGACCAGCCCTAAAGGAGCAGGCTGGCTAATCCACTCCAGAACCCTGCAGAGCTACTTGTCTCTGATGAGTTCCAGCCAGCGAGACGACACCTTGGAGGCCAGCTGTGGAACTCTCCAGAACCTCACTGTGCACCCTGGCATTGTAAGGACACAATAGGGTTATTTCTATTTATTATTATTTGAAACAAATATTCAGGGTGCAGAGTAACCCAAATTATTGTAAATGGGCAGTATGCTAAATTGTTATTATTATATAATGTGTGTGTGTGTGTGTGTATATATA
>JAODTR010000020.1:1484934-1497803 GCA_025399935.1 Amblyopsis rosae | reverse complement strand
TGCTCGGGAAAGGGAAGTTTAGGGTCCCTTGCTGAAGCTGCTGCCCCCGCGACCCGACTCCGGATAAGCGGGAGAAGTTGGATGGATGGATGATGGAAACGACCAGATGGTTCATCCAATCAACTGCCAAGTATTTTTCACAGTTTCAATGTACGGCTCCCCAGATAGAGTTGTGACAACAATTCCTGTAGCATGTCAGGTTAATTTACTGTAGCTCCTCACACAATATGACAGTCACCACGATTTACTATACTGTCAACAGACCTGCTTTGTTTGAAAACAGTTACTGTACAGGTGAGGTTGGGGGAATTTTGGGGAGGGTGTGGAAGTGTGCTGTGTGTAAGCGAAACTAAATGCCCGTGCCCTGGGATGCCACAGTCACACTCTGTATTCTGGTGAAGGAGGGGTGGTCACGTTCTTGCATTTTCTATAATGTTTCCATAATGGTTGCATAATAATCTCAGATTTAGTAGGATGTCTATGGCAGAGGAACCTTTAATACTTTCAGAAAGTCTGGGACAGCCCTGGCAAACTACATCAAATCCCACCTACTTGAGAGGTATTGTGATTGACATGCACAACAACCAACTACATAACTCAATGACCAAGTTGACATACACCTTATTCTGATGAATTTGTTGGGATAGTTAAGACTTTCAGCACAAGTTTCTTATGTGACACAGAATGAACAGAAGACTGGATTTCCATTGGTTTTGTGCACTTATACAATGATGCACTGTAACCTTGTTTTTATGTACAGTATGTACTGTGACTCTTACCTACTGTATATTTTACAATTAAACAGAAATAACTGTGATTGCAGTTTATACAGATCTTTGGCACTATTCAGAACAAGCACTTTGTGTTGAGCACACACTTACTGTGTGCAGAGTTGCGTTGGGTTAGAAGGTCTGACCCATTTGCCACCACACCTTGAAGCATGCCACACCATGTGAAAACAGTATCCGCTGGTGCTTGAAACCAGCTGGGGAGCGGTTCTACTCAGTGGAGAAGCTCCATGATGTTCTCACTGCATTAACGATTTGACAGATATGTTACAGTATTTGGGAGGAAGACAGCTATCAGAGAGCTGGCAAGTCTCCTATCTCCTTGAGGCCTTCCTTTGTCTAGGCATGTGAGTGGGTGTGGCTGGGGTTGTGTGTGTGTGTGTTTGCAGCGCGCTTGCTTCTGTATGTAATTGAACACATTCAAGTTAATGAATCATATTAACTTTGAAAAATACAAGAATTGTTTTAATCAAGTTACTCCTGTTGTTCTAAAATATTTTTTAATAACCACTTCTTCTCCTTCAATTATGATGACCTCTGTATCTCAATAAAAATATCTGGCCGTCAATATCTCCAGTCCTTTTTTTTTGTACCGTAATAATTGGGAATTGATGAATAATTTAATTCATCAAAATTGTTATTTTCATGTGATACATGCAACAATAATAGCTCAACATTCATTGCACATATTTACCAATTTACACATTACATGCATATTTTAAATAAAACTCTGAAAAACTATTGTATTTGCCTTCATCTTTAATTTGATTAAGCTGTTTAGAATGTGATAATGATAAACTATAATTTGAACTCCAGTGCAACTGTACGATTGGTTATATCTTGTCTTGCAGATTTCTTTATTGCTGTGTCCTTTTTTCACAATGACATACTGTCAGGCCATCTTTCATTTTGCACAATTTATGAGACTCTAGTTAGTTATCAGGCACAACAAATGAGTCAGAACAAGTGACCTCAGGTGAGACCTGCAGCTGCCCATCATTATCTCATCAACCCATCAATCAAACGGAAGCACCGCCCTGGGGCCAGCATTTGCCAGTAGGTAAGCAGGTGAACCCTTAAATCAGCTTTAATTGGCTGATGAGTAACAAGCATGTTTGAATAGTGTGGGAAAAGTAGACTGGTAGAGGTGGTGAACTTTATGGAGCTCTGCTAGCCTGCTATCACATTAGAACCATGTGAAACCGGAACTTAAAGGGAACAAACATTTTAATATACAATAAGGAAATGATCCAATCCTTCCACATTCTTTCTAAAACTGTTTTTCTCAGAGTTGCGCTGTTTTCTCACACAGCTAGTGTGTTCTGCTGCATGTGTGAGTTGTACACAGTGCAGTGGGCTACACACTTCCGGGTTTAAATCACAGAATCGCTTCTGCAGAAACGTTAACATGAGACAAGGGGATTAAATAAAGTACATGATGTTTCCTGAAAGGAACAAATGTAACTATCAGTGGTACTTGCATAATGACCTTGTTGTGCATCGCTATACCTAAGATGGTAAACTCCAGAAAGTTGTATAATCATGAAGATATCAGCCATCTCAAAGTGCCCTCATTCTATGATATACAGTATGAATATAAATCTGATTTATTGTAATTAACATGTAGACATCCCCATAAAACATTTGTGACTACTAACCTACATTTTATTTAAAAAAAAAGTTTAATCCTGTTTTGTTTTTGTTTTTTGTTCTTACAAATACACAATAATGTGCAGCTTAGCCAAAATGTGGACAGCAATAAGTTTAAATATACAGTATTTTGAAAAGGCATAATACCATATTGTACCCTCACTGCAAATTGACTGAGATTAATTGCAGTAATGTGATTGGTTCTTACTATTAATGTGTTATCAGAACCGCATTAAGCAGCCCAGTGCTCCTGGGCTGCTCCTTGATGGTGACCATATCAGGTATGGGTTAGTATGGGCCTCGGTTTACAGTCTTCTTGCCAGGGAGTACAGGTTCCCCGTCTTGGTGGGTTTGAGGCACTATCCCTAAGGAGAGCCCTTCTCCTGGCCTCATTTGAGCCTGTTAGTGAGCCTCCAAGGGATTGAGGGACTCCCTTGAGGTTCTAGATGTGGAGCAGGACGTCAGCGATGTTGGCTGGCTGTCGTATGGCTTTTCTCCAGCTGTCAGGCCTCAGAGGATTTGACTAAAATGTTTTTAGCCATGACCTGGGCTTCACTTGCCTTCTGACTTTGGTTTTGAGCCTCTTGGGTGAAGTGTCCATTCATCTCCTGCTGCTGTTGTTGGTGCAGCTGCTCCTTGGCTAGCTGGAGATGCTCCTTCACCTTAACTATCGGCCAGTTGGTACTGAACTGCTCTAGCCCCTCTCTTAAGAAATCTCTGAATTTTTGACAGGCTTTTAGATTAATTGACTGGTCTCATTATGGGGCTCGTGAAAGGATTTTCAGACTAACCTGAAATAACTATTTTATTTCCATGTGAAAATGAAGGTTTTATCAAGATTAATCTGAATCTGTTTTGATGAAAAAATATGATGAATTGATGTTAATTGTAATTTATACGGTGTAGCATATATAATGCTTATGCTATTAAAACAGTGATTAATTGCTTTCAACCCCAAGCAACTGTCTGCTTCTTTTTTGGGGGTCACAGGTCAAACAGAGAAACTACTGGAGTATCCTTAATAGTGCAGCTAGTTCAGTGGACTATAAACAATACCCAATGTCTCCCAGAGCGAATTTGCCCAGCACAGGAGCTTATTCTACATGCCTTGGCTCTAGACTCTTCTCTCAACTCAGCACTGCGAATTTATTGACAGCCTTTAAAAAAGTATTCACTGCCCCACTTCCTTTCCCGGCAGGCAGCCACCCTATAATCTCCCTCTCTGTTTATTAGATCTTTTTTTTTTTCATCTTTTTTTTCGTCATCATGCTTTCCCTTTCTAGAAGGTGCAAGACGAGGTTATGAGGGTGTGCGTTTGCGTGCACACGTAGGTTAGGCACATTTGTGAAGGCCTATATGTCATAGAGTCAAATGTCTGACATAGAATGAAAGATAAATAGAGTCAAGTGAGAAATAGTACAGAAAGAAAATGTATCAGAGGAGAGCATTGCTGGGGTGTGTGGGCCTATAATGTAACGTCCTTAAAGATATTGTCAGCTATTGCAAGCTAAATACACTTAATATCAAATTTAACAAATATCTCCTTGCATTTCGCTATCTTACTGTTCTCTGTGCATGTTGAAGAAATAATATGATACTTCTACGCAACCCTGGCACCGTAAAAATACCAACATAAACAAAGTGTCGAAAACCGCTCACATCAACAAAGCCATAGCACTACGCTTTGCTTTACAGTGCATTTTGACGTGTGATGCGCCGACGTGGAGGACCGCAGAGCGATACTCTTTTGATTTGAGCTTGAAGTTAGCAAGAATGACTGACCATACCTTTAAAGCATCATCCCAATAGGAGCACTGCGAGGCCATGCCAAGACCCTCATGAAAACCACGTGTTGATGCTGAATGGCTGTCATCCGCGTTAGTAGATTACGTTGTTTACACTTAGCTTAGTTTAAGCATCTGGGCTATTTTCTTTGCACTTGTCATAAAGGATAGCTGCTATGTCATTTAAAATAGCCATGTGCCTGCGGTTTGTCCCAGGGTAAAGTATCAAACTCACTTTAATTCTCAGTCTGGGTCAGGACTCACAGAGCCTAGATGCAGCTGGCAAACATCTAGCCAGTTTTTTTTAATATACAGTAAATGACTGTAGATCCCACAAATCAAAGAAGACTGTGTTGGAATTATTGGAATAATAATTCCACTCCTGCTGGCTTTTTGGTTTGAGTTCAATGTTAGCACTGAGCTCATAATTTCAATTGTCAAAAGAAGTATGGTACACATTATCACCCAACATTTTGCATGTCCGTTCAGGGTGTCTATATGCGAAAGAGAGCGTATTACTGAGGTGTGTGGTGAAAGTCGCAGTTGGCGGTTGGCAGTGACACCTTGGCCGTCAGCTACCGTAGTTACCAGGCTGTGGTTGCTATCCATGCAGTTTTCCCCTGCGTCCACAGAATACACTTGGTGGCCACAGGTATGTCCCCGTCGCCCCAGGCAAACCCAAGTGCATGCCAGTTTGCTGTCAGTACATTTTGGGTATCCAGTCAAAATAATGAGAAGTGAATGTGTCCCTGCTGCCAGTAAAGCAGCAGTTGTTCCATTAATATTCTCAGCAAACCGATGTATGGGGACTCCCCTCCGTGATCGCAGCCCCCAGTGACCGACAGAGTGTTTAAATGTGTCTGTGAGCGTTTAAGTGTGTAGACTGACATTTATTTATATTTTGTGTGTTTGTTGAACACATAATCATACACTTGGTGATGGTGGAAGTGCATCCAGGTGAAGTGTGTGCATAACCACACGCTGCATCAGTATCACACCAGTGTTAATTTGCCTCCTGGCTACATCCAACATCGCAGCGTGGCTCTCATAAGGACCCAGCATGAAGTCAGTGGGGAATGCTGTGTTGAGCTCAGCGTGTTTTTCTCAGCTCATATACGCTGAAAGTGGTGAGTATTTATGCTCTAACAACAAAGATTATGGATAATGGATAACATTATGGATGGATAATGGATAACATTAACAAAATGAACTGTATTTAATACAGCAGGGGTGGGCAATTATTTTCACCTGGGGGCCACATTGAATATATCAGAGAACTTCGCGGGCCACTTTTTTAACCAACATGCTAAAACATTTTAAAATAAAACGCAAAATAGCTAACTTTGTTAACTTGCATAATAGGCTATTCATATGCAACACCATTTTCAGTAAATAAATTAACATTCTGCAGAGCTCGTCAAGTAATTTAATGTTGTATTATAATTCTTTTTAAATGTTTGATGTATCGGGCGGGCCGGGTGGAATGTCTCAAAGGGCCACATCCGGCCCCTGGGCCTGACTTTGCCCGGGTCTGTAATACAGACTACTATATTCAAGGTGTAAGCAATGGCAGCAGAAACAGGCAAAAATAGGAAAAGTCTCACAGCCATTTGATTCTGGACTGTCAGCGTTGTACAGTATCCTTCTGGTCTCACAAAACGAAGACATACATGAAGAATGATATAACTATAGAACATGAAAACAGCTTATGGATTTCTGTTCCTCGTTACCCACAATAACACAATTCAAACCAAAGGATTAGAACAATTTGTTGAGGGCAATGTTTCCTATACTGACACTATTTTTGCTACGTGAGTTTCATTTTCAAGATAAACAGAAAATGGAATGAGAAAATGGCTGTGGTAGAATGGTGTGTGCCATTACCAGTTGCAATCATGGATATTATATACATTTTCCAGACTGGATTTCTTGGGTTGCTCATTATAGGATATGGATTTTATTGGAGTGACAAATACATATGTGTGTTAATGCGGAACAAGAACAAGTACAAAAAAACATTACTATCCTGCATATATCGTACACATGTATGTAGAAGACACACTTCATGGCTTACCAAATGGACATAACATCACGAAGCTCTTAATAAATGCATTTTTAAAATGCTATAGACCAAAACACTGCTACTATACTGCTTCTAAAACTAAGTAATGCCTCTCTGAAAATTGAAAATGTCTGCCAATTTCACTTAAAAGAACAACAGTTTTATTAAGAAACACACCTTCTTGTTAACGTATATTTAAGGGACTATCAAAGAGAAACATATTTTACCTTCACTACTTTACCTTCTGTACTGTTCATAATTTATCCTCATGTTTACTGCAGTTCGTTTTCAGGGACCAGGCGGTTGTCGGGGGTTTCCTCATTCGTAGAGCTTTAGCTTGGGTGGCTGGAGAGCTGAACGTCCGGCTCTAGCAACCAGTGCCAATGTAAACAGAGCAATTCTTTCCCAATTAGAAACGCTAAATGCATTGGACTCGGTGCACTACCAGGGCCTATGTGTGCAATTAATGTTGCCCTCCCTCCACCGGCTGCTTCAGATGGTTGAGATGGTTCAAATGTATACAGTTTCAGTTCAAGGCCAGGCACAAGTGTGATTGGCCAGGTTGAATTCATCATGGAAGTATAAACATGTGGTTGGCTGGACTCTTGGTGGTTGGGGTCAGCCGTGTGGAGCAGGACTAAAGCAGGCCAAGGAGATATCTGTGGTAGGAAGGTCAATCAGAGATTTAGGAGCAGCTTCAGAGTCAACTAGGTGTTAGAGAGTAACTTACAATGAGCCAATGTACCAGTGAGTCAAATATAGTACTTTATTTTGTGATATACAAATATATATGTGAAACACAATAATTTATGCTTAATAATAATAATAATAATAATAATAATAATAATAATAAAATATTGCAACCAGATCATTTACAATACAACATTGTATAGATTTATAAACAATTGGTAGCATTTACCAGTCACTAAATCAGCCAAACCATAAATGCAGAATAGTGTGCTGATATAAATAGTTCTATGACCATTGTGTCTTCTTCTTAAGATTTGTTTGCATTATCACCCAGGTTACCCTCTCCCTCCAAGATAGTTTGCTAACAGAGCCATCACTCCATTGTCTCTAATGAAAATCCATACTAAACATTTAGCTCTGTGTGAGAAAGGGGGAAATTCAATAAGACACATAACACAATTTATAAATTACAGGAAGACCTAATCTAACCAATACGTAATAGAGAAATGTTTTTATGTTAATGTTTGTCCATTGTGCTATTTTATTTGTATTTTTTACATCACAGACACAACTGGATGTGTGTTGTGACCATAAATTCCTTGGAAATCTATTTTCTTACCCCAAATGAAGTCCAAAGCTGTTGTGTTTTATCTTATTTTTCCACACATATGCCTATCAGTAATGCCGCCACAGATGTCTCCACTGAGGTACCATACCCCAAACTAATGGTCGCTCTTGGACAGTGCTGTCGATGGTAAACTAATCTGCTAGCTGCAAGGCACAGGAAGCAGAACTCATTAGCACTCATTGTAGCTATCTTCCAAGGAAACTTTCATCTTTAGACCACTTCGACAATATGCTTAAAAGCCAGACTGATTGTCACTTACTAGTTCTTATTGGTCCGCTGTATAAGGGCAAAAAAAGATGGATGGTCAATAAAGGAGTGAAAACATTTGTTTTCGTCAGCCATGTATTAATGTTAACTACTCTGTTAACTAACTGCTGTCAAAACAATGTACTTTTCTAATGCCGTGTTTATATAATGACAATGTCATGCTGCATATCAATTGTTGGAATATACTGTACTTGAATTAATGTAAATTGTCAAAGTTGTGGTGATACCGCCACACCATGTCCAATGATTGAAAACACACCACATCATAATACTATATTCCTAGAGCCACTAGAGGGGGATGTAGAAAATAACGAGGAGGTAAAGATAACCTTCCTTGTTTGTTTACAACAGTTCAGCTTCCTGCTTATTTGCCTGCCTTGAAACTAGTTTGGATTACATTTTAAGATTGTATTACAAACTCGATCTCAAACTACACTTAAACGATGGGATGCGATGGTGGAACTATTCCAAAAAGACACGAGTTAGTGAAAGGTCCCAAAAAAGTCGAGAAGGTGCGTGAAGCTTTACGGTACCGTACCGTATGGTACCGTAGCTAACTTATTAACTTAGTAGTAGTGTTTGGGGATACTAAATGTAATGCGGGGTTGTGTATAATGAAGACAGTGAGGGTTGCGGATAATTTCAGTACTATTACTGACGTTAAAACTAGTGTAACGTAGCAGTAATTACCGATCACTTTACAATTTAATGCAAATTGTATACTGTTGGCATTGGTTTCAGCTATTGTACACTCTTCTCTGTTTGCGAGTGTAGGTTGATAAGAATGCAGAGTTGGCTGCCAAATGGAAGTACTGTTCTTTGAGTCAGGAGAAACTCAGACGTCCCATCGTTGCCTGTGATCTTGGAAGGTAGGAAATCTAATCAATCAATCAATCAATCAATCAATCAACTAGTTGAATGTTAAAGCAGAATCTCTCGACCTCACACGCCATGAGGTCTGCATTTAAGATTACACGAATGGCTGTTACCGGTATGTTAAGAATCTTAACACAATATATAACGTTTGCTTTTTCCCATTATCCCAGGCTTTACAACAAAGATGCAGTAATTGAGTATCTTCTGGATAAATCTGCCGAGAGACCCAACACTGAGGTTGTTTCACACATTCGTGGAATAAAGGTATACGTTTACTGTCCCCTTCCTATTTATAATGACTATGTTTCTTTGTAAAATACATAAAATGCTTCTTGGTATGAACAAAATAAGAGCATTTGAATATCCTACTCATCTAGTCGTGTTCAGTGACCAGTTGTCAATGTTGACTGAGTAGCAAAGTAGTCCTTATGGAGCAGTATCACAGATTGACTAATTAATGTGCGTGGATGGTATCCTCATGCACATTCACTATATCATACTGTTTGCCTATGCTTTAGGGCAATGGGAAATTGTGTGTATGCCCGATGTCTGTAGTGAGAGGTGGAGAAAAACAGTTTGTGTCAAATTACAGATATCTTGTTGATGACATTTGGGCCTCAAATGTCACATCCGACTGTATATAACAATTAGCATTTTCCACATATTACTTATTTTCCAGCAAGATCACACAGACTATTCCACTGTATGGTTTTGTTTGTCATACCTTTTATTTTGTGTATATAAGCATCCACATATTGATAATAGGGTTAATTGATGAATATGAACAATAACAATATATATGTTTTTATTCAGTGTTAACCTGAACATATTTATAATAAATAGTTCTATAAACCACCAGATGTCACTGCATTCTATTTTCAGTGCCCTGTTAGTCCAATTCTATTCTTCATAATTCCTCCAGAACAGGAAATGACACTATATATAGCTACTTCACATCATTAGCAACTAATGTCTTTCTCTGCATATAATGTTCCATGGCTCTGGAGGCTCTGCTTTTGTTGTTACATATATCCCCCTTATTTTATTTTTTTTATTAAACCTTTATTTTACTCACTGAGATTAAAAATCAATTTTACAGGAGTGTCCTGGTCAAGATGGGCATCAACAACAAAGATAATCAGAACACATAATGAAATTGCATTGCATTAAGTAGAGTCACACACATTAAGGGGTTCAATGTCTTGCCCACCCTCTGCCATAACAAGTCCTGCGTCCTCTACTTTGTCAGGATGTGAAGGAGCTGAACCTGACTGATAACCCAGAATGGAAGGGAGACAGGGGGAACACCAAGGGAGATCGATATGAGGACATGCACGCTGGCATGTTTATTTGTCCTGTGGTTGGCCTGGAGATGAATGGCAAGCACAGGTAACCACTACATATAAACGGGCATTCATTTACTGTATTATTTATGTTGCTGAAAAAGTCCTTATGACAATACAAAATGCTCTTTTTGTTCTACTCATATATCACTCTGCCTGATCTGAAATAACATGGCGTGTTGGTTTTTGTTGTCCTTAGATTCTGTTACCTGCAGACGTGTGGTTGTGTTTTTTCTGACCGGGCCCTGAAGGAAGTTAAGACGGAGATCTGCCACAAGGTAAATAAATGAATCTGTTTTTACATAATTTGTGCTGTTTTATTCATTTATTTATGTATGTTTTACTTATTGCTCAACAATTAGCATTTGAAATAGATTAATAATGCATTAATGCAATAACACAAAATATGTTTAACCATGACTACTTCTTTATCTTGATTAACCTGTCTGTCTGCAATAAAACACTGACATATCTGTTTCCCACCCACTATGAGGAAGTTACTTAGGCTGCAAGTGCAATGGTTGAGCAATTAATTGCTCTACCTAACTCACTTAACCTTGAATCACAATGTCCTCTTCTCAGACTTGGGTCTGGTAGTTGTCCTAGATTAGGAGTACTTTGTATTAAACCTAGAGAGGCAATTGGATTTTCCAGTTATCTTTGCTTTAATAAATCAATAAAAGTTGATTTTATTGTTGAATAATTAACCTGGCAATGTGGTTGGTCCTTGAACTGCACTGTTGCATATCATGCTGTTACTGTAACCAAAGTAACCTGTTTTATACAGCATATTTGCAATAACTTAATTTCCTGCTAGTCATATGAATAAAGTTGCATGCATTCCCTCTATCTTCAGATATGTATTTATTTAGGAATGTTAGATACATGCCTTGATAAGATGTTATGGTTTGTATCTCTAGTAAGTTTTCTGTTTTATTGTTATAATGAGCTGTATTATTTATATTTTGAATGAGTTTGTCAGTGGGAAAACAGGGAGGAAATGGGAGGTCATTGGGAGGTCAGTCCCACTAGGATTGTGGTGCTCTATTTAAGATCCTTAAGTGGCATGAGAGCCAGATAGCCTGTTCCCTGGTGGCCCATATTATAACATTGGCTCTCATCACGATTTGTGAGAGATTGTATGTTATCTGTTTTTTAGCTAACCGGTACGGTAATTGATGACTAATAATTTTGAAACTGTGTAGTTTATATAAACCTAAAATTCATTTCCATTTCCCCCCTCAGTAGCTAGAACTTGGCTGATGTTTTTTTAGGGTTTATTTTGGAAGAAATTGGTTACAGAATAATGTAAATACTGTTTGGATATTTGCTGTATTAGGCGCTTGTTATAATATGCTTTAGGCTTAGGCTAGAAGCTCTTGTTCTACAGGATCGTCTGTTTGTGAGCCTGATTGAGCTTCCCATATATAATAAATGCCAGCAGTTTAGGTACAGATGCACTTATAATGGAAATTATGCTCTGGTATTCTTACACTTAGGCATGCTATTTTAGGATAACGGGCAGCTGATGAGAGCCAGGCACTCATGTTATAATAGGCCTTTATTGACAGCGGTTGCGTAGAGGTCAAGTCCTTGGCTCTGCCAGAAATATCCATTAACGAGGCTACTGCTACACTGTTTGAGAGATCTCTCAAGGGGATATGCTACACAAGCGCCATCCATGTTACTGCATTAACTGACTTCTGGCGCAGTGCTTTTGCTCTGTCAGTGGTCCAGCAACAAAGGGGAAATTGCTGTGCTGCCATGTAACATCTTATGTTGGATGATGTTAATAACTTTTGTTCCAATCTTTAGGATTTCTTTTTAGAACGCAATATTACAAAGTCACAAGACCAGAATTGTATACATTTATGTATGTTACATACCTGGAGTTATAAAATATGAACATTTAATTGACTAACAAAGCCAAAGACATCAATAAATGCTCACACAAAATCAGAATATGCTTTTAATTAAATAATTCCCATCATACAATATCTTAATTTAGCATGTCTTGTTGTTTTATCATAGTAAAAACATTTAAGAATAATTTCTAGATGAAAATATTTATTTGATCGTTAAATAAAAATTAAGATATCTTGGATATTTTTTCTGAGTAGAAGATGTTGTCAGAGCTTTCATTACCCCATGGCTTCTGAAGAAAGGCTAGAAAAATTAGAAGAAGGAAAATATGCCGCATGGCACATGCAAAACATGGTGACTCAAAGCTGGTATGGTCTTGCTCAAGGCTGGTTACAACTTTTTTCCCCTCTTCTCCAAACCAGCATTTTCATGGTTTATTATCTAAGCATCTATCAACACTGGCCACATAGCACAGTATAATCTGATATGCTACCAGGTCACATTGAACGCGTAGTGTATGCAGAGCGGAATGCACCTACACCTACACCTGCATCGCACGTACATACCATTTTCTGTCAATACAATTAACTTAATTTTAGCTACAGCCAACTCAAGTATACGCTACAGCCAACTCAAGTTTACGCTAACGTTTTAGTACATTCGTTAGATTTTTTCACACGCGTGCACAACCTGCCTGATAAAATGATTAACTTATTTCCAAATTCACATAACATCTCCTCGCAGTTTGGTTTTTCAACAGAGCCCTGGGTCCATATATAGGAACATGAACAAAGTAGTGCAGACCACACGACAATAATCTAGCCATTGAAATGCACTTACCCTGTAACACCCCTTGTTGTAAAATTACGTCACTTAGCTCTCCAATATACACATTTACAAATGTTTCTTTAAAGAACA
>JAODTR010000020.1:1471947-1484834 GCA_025399935.1 Amblyopsis rosae | reverse complement strand
ATCACAAAGCAATACACATGTCTGTTCAGAATGGATACACTCTTGTTATCTCTGAAGACTTAGGATACCTTTTGTAAAAAAAAACTGATGTGTGTGTGTATGTGTGTGTGCGTGAGAGATAGAGAGATGGGGACTTAGAACCTCCAATCTCCGCCATTGGTGCTGCAGCAGACGGGAAGCAGGCAGATCTGCAGCAGAACAATATAGCAACAAACAGGAAAGGAGCAAGTGATGTTCGGCTGTCAAGCTGCTACGTCCGGCCGCTTTGCACTCTCACTGCTTCCTCAGCTTATCGTGACGGCTGTGACCTTATCACTGAAGTGCCAACATGCTACTGGCCTTAGGAGAACAAATCATGTGCCCGTGCGCGCGTGTGTTAAATGCAGGCCAAAGGAGAGAATGCTTGACTAAGCAGAGCCTGTTATCTCATTAGCGTTGAGAGCGCCACAGTGATGTTTAAAACATGAACCGCGCACTCATTTAGGGCACTATGTGACTGCGAGGCAGGACATTGGTGCCGCCAGTGATGGAGGGTCGCAAGCATTATGAGGGCATTAACTAAGAATTAACTTAGTGCGGTGACTTGCTGCAACATATTCACGCGTTCTTGCTAGCTGAGCTAATGGAGCCCCTGCCACTTCTCCGGGCTTCTATTTTACCTACAGGCTGCACTGTTCATCTTGGTATACCTCACCTAACACACCACAATATCGCTCCTCTCCACACCGCCTCTGCATTAGAATGCAATGTAGGCAACAATAGGCCAGGTTTGGATCATGCTGAGCAGGCAGGAATTAATTCCAATCAGGCTTGGGCAGGGAAGAGCAATTCCATTCAGCAGAGCTGAAGTCTCATACATAGAACGCCTGCGCACACGCGCACACGCCACACACGCACACACACACACAGAACAGCTGATGTTAGGGAGTGTTAAATCACCCACCAACCTCTCGCGCACACACTCAAGACACATACTGATGCTCGCCTAGACATTCCTCGACAGACTTGACTTTCTGAGCATGCACAGTATTGTGTCGTTGCTTGACAACCTGACAGCTCTTCCTGGACTCCACTTGTATGCTAGCCTGACTCCGACATCTACTGTAATAACTTGCTAATGAAACCTCCCGACATACTCATTGTTATTACATACCTTCACATTTTCTGTCTGTTTCTGAGACGTTTACATTGTGTAGAGGTCTTCTGTCTCACAGAAAAAAAAACATACATACATAAAACAAAAAAAAACAAAAAATACATAATGTACATACATTCAAAATTGTTTTAAAAGTTATTCTGCCATAGTCAACAGTTTCACCCCACCGTTTCACCCCCAGTTTCACGCCACCATACACCCCACAGTATCTACTATATTTGAAGCACCTCTCCTCCACTCCTTTCACGACAATTTCTCATTAACCTCTTCTGGTTAACAATGTAATTAACCACCATACTGATAAGAGAAACGTGCAGTTGAGTTAAAGGCAGGGTCAGTCACCAACACCCCCCACACCTGGTCTGTCATTTATTTTACATACGACACAAAACTCACAGCAAACATAGGAGCCATCCAGAAACCATAGCGGTACAATTACACTCATACTATACATTCCCTGTCTTTTATCTGTATGTTCTTCCTTTCATAATTTCCACAGGAACGATGGCTCACTGTTCTGCACCTCCTCTCATTCAAGGCTTCTGTCTTTTTTTATTTTTTTGGTGATGTGATGGGTTCAGATGTACCACAAGCTTCTGGCACACAGCATACATGAACATACATTTAAATCAAAGTCAGAGTTAAGTGTCGGACTCGAGATCCTTACCTATGGGCGACAGCTCTGCCACACTGCCGATATAGGGCCCTTCCAGGAACTTGGGTTCACTGTCATTGATATCCTGCACCTTGATGACAAACTCTGACTCTGGCTCCAAGGGGTCGCTGGAGAGCCGGTCCCGTGCCTGGGCCCGGAGGGTGTAGAAGGCCTTCTCCTCGCGGTCCAGCCCCTCGGTGGCATGGATGTCTCCTGTCATCTCGTCAATGATGAAGATTGTTCCGGCCCCTTCACCGGAGATGGTGTATTTGATGTTTCCCTCCCCCTCATCGGAGTCTGTGTGGATCTGAAAATGATCGTGAATGAAAATACATTATTTAACGGTTTTGAGATGCAGTTAAGAGCACGCAGAGACCTGCAAACACTGTGAGTGTACAGCTATAATAGTTTAATGGAAATTACATTACAGCATATGATTGTGGTTTAAAACTCGAAATGATTGGTACAGTGTGTACCCTGTCTCTGTTGTTCCCTGGTCAGCCGTGGCAACAATCTGATGTTCTGGGGACACTATAATGCAATTGTAGTATGTACTTTTAAATAATAATATCATCAATATCTGCAAATGCAGTTTTTCCAACTGGAGTGAATAGAGGACCTTCAATTTCCAGTTCACCATTTACACTCAACATGGTGCCCTTCAAAGTAAACGACACCTAAATGAGTGCATCAAAGTCATCCTAAGATTGTCAAGGGTTTGAGGAGTAAAGGCGCCAAGGCTGAAGAGTGAACTTAGAGAGCCTTCATAAATCACAGGCATAGCTCCCCTCTAATGTGATTAGAAGACATTCCAGAAGCATCTATGGAAGCACCCGCAGTCCCTATCCACAACCCTCCCCTTAGGTTCTTCAGTGAGCTCATGGGGCCTGTACTCACATTGATTCCCATCTCTCTCCCCAATTCTCTCTCTCTCTCTCTCTCTCTCTCTCTCTCTCTCTCTCTCTCTCTCTCACTCTCTCTCTCTCTCTCCCACCCTCACCTTCTATCTGAAATTATAATTCAGAGCTGTCTCTGCACTATAACCGTGGTTCAATCTTCTGAACAGGCCAGGGGAGAGGGGGAAATCGCCCCGGCCTTGCCTGGTTAATATTTTATAAAGGCTTAATTAAATACAGGCTTCTATTGCCCTCGCGGGGATTTTCATTAAGTATTTGCCGTAAAACCACAGAATAATGCAAGCCCATGTATTGCTTCTCTCCTATCCTTTTCGCCTCCATATTTTATCTGCCTTTCTTTGCCTTTTCTCTCCTGTTTGAATCATCCCCATGACAAATAGATGAACGGTCAGAAGAAAAAACATTACACACATTGGTGGTATCAATATTTCAGTGATAATAAAATATGTTTCCATGGCCTGAGCAGAGTGAGAAAGCAGTCCAATAAAAGTGTGCTATTGGATATGAATCTTTCTTTCAGGCTTTTTCCGAATGTAGATTTTGAAGACAAAAAAATAAAAAACACATTCATACAAAATGTGTCATCAGATATGTCAATAAATCCTGGCACAACACCAACTACACACACACACACACACACACACACTGAGCTTATGGTTGTGCAGGAACAATTCTATCTCTCTTCTCTCAGTCTGCACCCATCTGTCAATCCACTCTCACATCACCAGACTGATTCAGATTGGCAGTTTCAAAACAAACACAGACATGGATGCATGCACAAACACACAAGTACACACACACACGCCCACACAACTGACTAAACAAACAAAGTTCTCTTCAACCTAAAGGTCAAGAATGGGACCATTAAAAGGGGAATATCTGTTTGATAAATCTGTTCCCTAAAAAAATAAACAGACCAACGGGAGAGCAGACCAATATTTCCTTCTTGTGAGACTTCACAATATCGATATACAAAAACTAGTGGTGTAACGGATAATACAGTTGATCCATGACCTGTATGGTTCGGCACACGCACAGATTAATTGCAAAGTTTGAACATCATTGTGTTTATTGTCCCTGTTACCTTTTAATTTAATTATTCCCTACATCTCGAGTTGCAGTTAAAAGACAAAGCGCTAAATGTTGTTTACATGTGATATGGGCATGTTGAATCCCAACCAATAAAACCGACGGCCCGCGTTGGAAAACCAGAATAATCTGAATTTGTTTCTGTGATTTGAGCCTTATTTACTCTGTGTCATACACATGGATTATTTCATTTACATAGACATCTCACAGAAGTTACATACATTTTAATACCAATACCACATAAAAATAAATGTGCATGTTTTTACAGAGAGACAGCTAAGATAATGACATAGGGATGAAGAGGATAACATAAATAAAAAATGTACATTTTAACAAACCTGATGTTCTCATTTATCACTGACCTACTAGATATCACTTTTACTTTAAAAAAATGTTCTTTAAATTAAAAAGCACCAACTATTTAACCTCTAGCATTTGAAATCAAATACTACAGGCAAGGACATGTTTGTACACTTATCCAGACCTATTGCATATGATTGAGAGAACAAGTGTGTCAATATCAGGGTTGAGCGATATTACTAAATATGGGCCTCATGCATGGACATTCTGACATGCTTAAGTGTAATTACTTGAAATCATAGGCTACACATAGCCTATACCGAAATATAACTGAAACTATAACATTTTTAGATTTCAGGTAATTACATTTTAACATGTCTTGATTGTATATTGAGTATTTATCTACAACCAGGAGCTACTATTTGCGCTGAAATTGCATGCCCATATAGCTAAAAATAAACCGGTGGTGGTAACTCCATAGTCTTGCTGTAACAGTCAATGACCGAAGTCTTCATCCTATGACGCCGAAGACTTTCTAACGCTTCGAAAACTGACGGGAAAGGCCGTTGACCAAGCTGCAGTTTTTGACGAGTTGGGAATGAGAACGTGTCGGTATTCTGCCTGCTGAAGGAACACAGAACCGCAAGTTGCGTTTCACTATTCATGCATATGCATTGATGGGAGGGTTGAAGAGAGATTGGAAGTGTCGTGCAAACAAATGGGAAGATATGCGTGAGTAGAGTGATTACCTATTCCGTTGAATGTATGAAAACTGCGATGCAAAGCGCATGTTAGTTTTGCAGTGAAAACTCTCCGCCTCTGAAAAGCAGGTGTTATCCCAGTTAACGCGTTTCTTTGGACAGGGTATGCAAGCAAAGGCAAGATTCATCCGAGCAAGACAAAGACACAGGCCATGGAGAGACGTGCAAAGGATTTGATTGACTGTTAAAATAACTTTATAACTATAAAATAACTAAATTTGATAGTCACCCAAACATAATTATTTTTGGCGTAGAATTACGACCCTGTTATCTCTAGGTTTGAAGATACATATACAAGTAGGCTATTAATAATAGTAGGGCTGGGAGCGTTAGCGCGTTAATGTTGGTATATTTTCTCTCACGGAGTTTTAGAAGTAAAGTTAATATTTAAATAGTTTCCTGATGGCAGTTTGGACTAGGGCGGTGGTATGTACAAAATGCAATGCCGAATAAAAGTGCAACCGAAGCACTTCGACTTTAATAGCTAAATGGCATCCTACCATACAAAAGCAAAAACACCCAGGTTATTATTGACTTGACTTGAGGTTACAGGATATAATGTAAACGTTTAGTCTCTGTGTGTGCGCTAGTGTTGTGTGTGCCATCTCCCATCGTTAATGTGGTTTAAATGAGTGTGCTTCGCTTATGTTACTTTCTAGACTTCTGATCCGAACCGTGGTATGGACCTCTGGTTATTACAATATGGTATCATTCGTCCAGGGACACGAAGTGAGAAAACATTGGATTGGTTATAAAAAGAAAATGTTTATTAAGCTGCCAGTGACATAAAAACGCATGCTGTCGCACAAACATCGATCGAACTATCCCACCATTCCTTCCTTTTCTCTCCCCCGTTAGCGATTTGGCTTCTTTTATATACCACCCACATGTACATGTTACGTTATTTATATATATATATATTAGGTTTCATACTCTTCTGCCCACGTCTCCCTACGTGACAACGTCTCCCTACATGACAACATCACAGCTACCTTTGCTCTCTAAATACCTGCAGCGTATTGTATGTAACACCTGGCTGCTTGCATTTTCTATTGCTTCCCAATATCTTTAAAATTAAGCAGTTCTCTTTGATGTTCCAAATGGTTATGATTTAAATGTAAAAGGTGATTTAAAAGGTGTCTATATATTATTTTAAACATTAATATAGCAGCAAACAACTAGTACTTTCAGGTTGTGGTACAAACAGTCTTACCAAATTGGCCACTTTGTCGCTAACTTTAGCGACTTTTCAGACACTCTTAGCAACTTTATTTAAAAATATATATAGTATTCCCAAATTCTCAGTAATTATAGTCCAGCAGCGCCGGATTCTCTCCCTCTCCTCTTGTGTGTGTGTGTGTGTTTATGTTTGTGTGGAGGGTGGCCGGCAGGAGGATTCTAATTAATATGCGATGACACAATCAAAATGCAAATGAGCTCATTACATCATCTGGCGACTTCTAATGTATGTTGGAGCTAGTGCTAGCTACTGTCATTGGAAAAGAGTTGGAAAAAATGTGTGCAAGTGGGAGCTCTGTAATGGGCTTGGGTTTGAATCTGGCCTGCTGAGGTCATTCTCCAATCCTTGATGTCTCTCTCCCACTTGCTTTCTGTCTCTCTATACTGTCCTGTCTATAAAATAACAAAAAGCACAAACATTTGTATTTGTTATTCATTGATTCCCAGCCCTAATAAATAGGTACAGTATACTTCATGATTGCCAAACTTGATTTCTTTTACTGAGTCTGCTGTCCCATTGCTTTAGGGCACTTCAATTTACGGAAAAGGTGGTACACAGGCTACTTGCGGTGTCTACTCCAAGTTTAGAGGGCGGTGCCAAATGGCCACAAATTTAGTACATCCAACGTAAAATGCAATGGCACAGCGAGCGCTATCTGCGGTCTGGCTGCGCTCGCTTTTAGGCTGCGCTTGCTAACGTATGTATATGAGGCCCTTTGTCTTAAAAACACCCTGACCCTGCCCCAAAAAGAAAAGAAAAGAGAAACAAGATTGGTTTCATTGCAACAGAAATCTGGAGTAGTAGTAGCTTACCGTAATATGACTCAAGCAGTATTCTCTCCCATAACATGTTGACGTCTACACTATGGTTTATAATCTGATTTGTTGTTTGCTGATCTTTACAATTATTAGTTTGAGACAAGATGTTTGCTGACAATTATTTCAAAGCAGAGATGCTGTAGATGTATTTTGTTTTGTAATTTAAATGCCTTAGTTTATGCCATCACTCTATTACTATTTTAATTATTCTCTACAAATTCAGCCTATGGCAATATTAATATAACATCATAGCGCTCTGTAAAATATGTACTGAATATTTTGACATGCAGCTTAATTTACTGTTTAACTTTTTATATATAATTTAATTTTATATGATTAGATAAAAATACGCATTTCTGTTACAAGAGTATGCTCCTGCATTAAAAATGTGCATGCAGTAGTTAGCTGCTTCATTACTTTGTCAGATGTTACTAAAAATTGTACTTGAGATTGTGAAAAAAATATATAGTATATCCTGTCAAATATACTCTATTTTAGTGTGAGCAGATAGAACACAAAATAACCGAAATAAATCAACCAAAGCACATTACTGTAGAACCAACTAGAACTGTGGGTTTACTGTATTCAAGTGTTCAAAGTGTCTACACATTTGCTATCTTATACTGCAGTCTGTAAACCATCTTCCTGCAGCTTGTCAGACTCTCTGATGGTATAATAGCCTGTTTACCCTGTGAGTGTACCAGAGACAGTGAAGGTGTAGCACAGTCTAATAAACAAAGACAGCACACAAAGTCAGGAAGGAAGAGACAGCCTGCAAGAAAGTGAGGGCAGAGAAAGAGAATAGTGCAGTTATAAAAAGGAAGAGATATTAAGTGAATGGAAGTGTCCTTGTGGTCAGAGATAGCTGACAGCTCAACCGTTTGCAAAGATGGAAGGACTGGAAGCAAAATAAATAGTGTGTGTGCGTGCGTGTGTGCGCGCGCTCGCATGTAAATGGACGAGGGAGAGAAGGTAATGGCGATGATAGCAAAGCAATGCTAGCTGAATTCCCTGTCATGTTCTCAGGGAGCCATGTGGCATGTTGGACAGGCTCACTCATTTCACACCTTGTGGCTTCTAAAGCTGCTTTGTTCTTCCTCCATGAGAGCTGTGCGATGTCACATTTAGACTCAGATTTTACATATTATAGCTTGGATTTAAAGGTGAGGTATGCAATTTACTTCAGAAGCACATTTAATTATATTTCTTGCATTTCTCTTTACATACCGATAGCAATGAAACAAATGAATGTTCTGACAATGTGATTAGATGTGATTATCAGTGGCTATTCTATTTACAGTAATTTATAAAAAATGGGAATTGTATTAGGTATCAGATTTGGAAAAGTGCCCCCTAGCTATATCAGGTGCACGTACTGCTGTAGCATGAACTGATCCTACTGTACTGGAACACACAAAAGGCCATGGTTTCTTACAATTCATCTTGCAATGAAATTAAGGCATCCTTCCCCGGACACATCAACAGAGGAACAATACAAAAACCCCAACAAAGAGGATGCACTACGCTTCCAACCAATACAAACAACACGCTGTCCCACAACTGTAAGTAACTGCCAAATCACGCTTGAATGAAAACAACACCAATATCACTTTGAACTACATTACCATGCATTTTCAACTTTCGCTTGGCTCCATTCACTGCAAAGCAAATTAGAAATGTCACAGACGCCAGGCGCCGGTCCGGTCTATGTGGTCTATAAGTATTCATTACGCAAATGCAGGGAACAAAGCTGCTGGTTTATTGCCACGTGAGTGACCATTTTATGGATAAATCATATTTCATTAGCAGAGTAATGTACGACAGAGTGTGAGACAGACGGGCTTGGCAAGTTTGCTGAGTTAAAGTAAAATAATAATAAAATGAAAAAAATAAAAATGTTGTAAACGTAAAGTAAATGGACATCGCTGGGACAGAGACATGCCGCCTCTATTTAATCCTCTTTTGCTCTAATTAATGTCTGGATACCAACAGAACAGCTGAGATAATGTGTGTGTCTGTGCATGTCTGTCAGACACATTCACAGCCATTCTCGCACACTCACCACAGTCACACACACACACACACACACATACACCTGCACGTACAGTGCACTATGTGTGTGAGCACACATGCACAAGCACACACACACACACACACACTATTAATAGTATTGGCCTGTGTTCTGGTCCCAGAGAGTGCAATAACTCCAGGCAATTTTATTAATAAAATCATCTCTTTTCTACCTCCTGCTGTGTCTAACCTCCGCCCCCATCCGTTCCCCTCGGCCCAGAGCAATCCCCCCCCCCCCCGCCACCACAACCCCCCTCCTCCCCATTTTATATCAGTTCACTGCTTTCCCTAACTCTCTCTCTCTCTCTCTCATAATGAATCACGAGTGAACTGCAGGAGCTCCTCTGGTCGTTGTCGGAGCCTGATACTGATGCTGTAGGATTGCCTGCAGGCTACAGAGTGGCAGCCCCGTGCCCTACCAGAGGGACCGATATGGCAGACCAACAACGCTCAGAGGAGCCATTGTAACACCCGGCCCTGTCACGGAACCCATCGACGTCCATTTGTTATGACGAACAGATCGATAGGCGCCCTCAAAAGTTAGCCGCTCACTTTCCGTATCTAAACGAAAAGCAACAAGACGGTGGCGTGATTGATGCGTGAGTCATCCCCGAGTCTCGTGCTGTCGGCATCAATATGCAATCTCTTCATATCTTGTCGTATCTGACGCAATTGAATCATACACGCCGTCCACTCTCATCAGTTCAACGAGGCTCATTTGGAAACCGCTGATGAATAAGATGTGAGGAATGTGAGGATTTGGAGGAATAGCAGTGGGGAAAAAAGTCCAAATTGTAAACATGGCACCAAGTCAACGGGAAACATATTTGATTCGACACCTTTTCATTATCTATGATTACATTAGAGAAACAATAACGTTATTATCACACTGCCAGTGTACACTCTGAGAGTCATTCCCCATAATGGTCCACTGCTTTTAGAGATGTCTCTTACCTATAGTGTATGCTTATACAGAGTGTAGCTACAATATGTATTTAGTAGAGTCATATATATTGTAAAATATATTGATTTAAGAATCATTAACAGTTAAAATACTGCTACAATTTGTTTTACAGACACACGTTCGGGACTATGACAGCATCTGCTATGTACAGCGCCAGGCATGACCAACAATATTTCTAACTATTTAAACAATCTACATGGGAATACATTATATTGCTAGACATTCCTAAATTAATACCTATGCTGTAACCCCCTCCCGACTAGACATTTTGCTGGACTAGTATACAACCAGGGAAGAATTATTGTGGGCACTTGCAGACTCGATAAGAATTTTATAGTTTATGGAACCATTACAGTATCATACTGAACCATATCTGTTTCTAAATAGTACAATGAAACCTCCTACAGTATGTGGAGGATTATGTCCACAGTAATGTACTGAACAGTGTATAGTGCGTTGCGTATGGTGTTAATGTCTAGCATAACTGAACTCATTTGGTTTTTGTAATGAAGACCTTCCACTTCCGGCTATTAAGTGTTCAAATGAATTAACAAACAAATAAAAAACACAAGCAGTTAGTCTTACCTTGCCAACATATAGCGGTTCTGTTCCAGTGTACTCCTCCACAACGAAAAACTGGTTCCAGACCCAGCCTCTCTTAACCCGTTCATGACTGCCTTCTCCTGGAGCCGAGCTACTAGTCCTTGAGGCCTTACACCAGCCAAAACTACAGTAGCTCAAAAGTCCCAGGGCTGCTAACACCATTGACGCCTTTGCTCTCCAACACAGAGCCATTTTATGGGCAAATCAATAGAGGGCTCCAACCTGGCTCGACATGTGACGCTGGGGGATTTAGAGGGAAACGGGAAGTGTTTAAGGTAAAAGTTTTATATCAAATAGTAGTGTTCATCTCCGCTTGGGTAGACTTCAAACGCTGTTGTTCTAGAAGATGTGAGCTAATCCAGAGGATTCCGAGGCATTTTAACATCTTAAGTGGTTCTGCCTGTGGGCTCGGAGATGGGGCGAGGCTCCATGATCCGACCAGATTTAGAACAGCTGCAGAGATTCTGTTTCAAGTGTAACTTCAGAAGTCTATGGCATCTTCCCCACCCTACATAGAGCATCTGATATTCCTCTAGAAGTAAAATGCAAGGCAGAGAGAGAATATTTGTGTTTTTTCGAAGGGAATAACAAACCTACAGCAATGTTTAAAAGTAAATAAAAGATGTAACGATAACAGTTCTTGTGGCCAGAAGCAAGGTCACTGTTTTGTGCTTATACAAATTGAATATATTTGTGGAAATGGCATAAACACTTCCCTGAGTAAAAAGTGAACGTTTTTATCCATTCTTCACTGCTTCTTCATACTGCCATACTGATCTGAGCATGTTAGATCTGCCTGGTTAAACGTAGTGTAACAACAGGAATCCTGTAATTGATGAGCAATACTCATAGCAACCTATCATTTATATCCAAGGCATCTGTCCAGATCTAACTTAGCAGAAGGTGTCTGCTCCTGGTTTAGAAGCCCTGATTGAAGGAAAGGCCAGATGATTTCATCCCAGGTGACACAAAGTGATCTCTGAAGACAGCACCTCTTCCACCGCCTTAGGGTTGGCTGGAAGATTAACAACTAAAGGGTCTTAAGGTACAGTTGTCTAGCTTTAAGATTAACTGTGTCAATCTTCAGTTGACAGCAAGGGAACCTGCAAAAAAAGAGTGAGAAATATGTGTTACCACATTGCTAATGCTACATTTGATATATAATCATCTCCTGAAATCCTTGTATGCTGAGCAGCTATAAGCAATATTTCACTACATTGGCGTGCAGTGCCCACATTAAATTTACCCCTCCCCCTTGTCCCATTGTTTCCTCTATCTGAAAGTTGCCAAATGTTGTGTACTTGTTCACCTGAATTGATGTCATAACATAGTCCTATTACTATTCACAAGTACATAATTGTCGTAAAGCATGCATACTATTATGTTAATGTACGACCAATACAGCTCAATGTAAATCATGAGAAAATGACACAAAGAATTTGATTATGTGGAGAGGTGATGTGTGTTTGTTTGCTTTGCTGTGTGTGATTTGTGATTTGATTAGTAAGGTTTTCTGTCACTTCTCCAATATTAAACCACTACTAATCCTTCAAATGATCAGGAGAAAAAGCTCATGCAGCGTACAGCTACATAATGTAAATGGGCAGATTTGATTGGCTAACAGAGAGTCTTTCCTCTGACAAGAGAAGCAGCAAGATGACATTTACTTGAAGTGTATGGTCTACTTGAAATAAGTACAGTAATGTGTGTGTTTATTTGTGTAACTAAGAACTTATTCTTATCTTGTTTTGGTCTGGAGGGCCAGAATAGCAAACCACTGTTGCTTAGCTATGTGTTCCTTGTCCATCATTCTCTGCGACGCAAAAAGAATAACGTCCTCTAAACAGCATCAAACAGCTGTTTGAACCACAGGTGTTAATTTTGTCAGTATTATTTGGTGGAAGCTTTTTCCCAGCAGTGTTTATTGTGCTCAGCAAAAAAAAAAGACAGTTAACAGGAGAGCAATGTTAGAGCACTTCACAGCCTCCAGGAAAGCAGGTGTGTTAAAAATAGTACAGATAAAGGGGAGAAGAGAATTAATATGGAGCCAAATATACGTACAGCATGTACTCACACACACACACACACACACGTACACAGAGAGAGAGAGAGAGAGAGAGAGAAGGGTCTAGCTGCAGAAAGGCACTCTGGGGCCTGTGGGCGGGGCATAGGCACTCTCGGGCCTGTGGGCGGGGTTTGGGAATTGTTGCGCTGAAATGAGTTTAATTATTTTACACAACAAGTAGAAGCAGAAAGTAGAGTGCACTTGGACTATATGATGTAAATAATTTGAAACTATTGAATCTTGTTATGT
>JAODTR010000020.1:1448188-1469974 GCA_025399935.1 Amblyopsis rosae | reverse complement strand
ATAGGCCTATATGTTTATACCTATCCCCCTATATAATCCATAGGCCTATATGTTTTCTACCTCCCCCCTATAGAATCCATAGGCATATATGTTTAATAGGTCTTCTCCTACATCCTGTTATGACCAGGAATGTTTCAAAATTGTGATCTCCAGGGCAGACATTTTGAAATGTACCTTTAGGAGTCTACTGGTGCAGTACCTTATTTAATAATTGACAATAATACCTCAGACATAGTGTTTCCTCCAGGGTTACTTGCCGCCTGGTCCTGCTTCTACAGAATGTGATATAAGGTGACCTTTTCACTGAATCACTTTTTTGGCTGGCAGACAGACACACAGCCGGACGGACTTCCCTAATGGTTGACTGGCTGTCTGAGTGACTGACATAAATGCACCTGGCATAACTGAAAACGGGGCTGAATGTTTGGGGGGCCTGACCTCCCCACTTGTCTTTTGCTGGCCTGTGGCATCTTGTACTGCAAGATGAGCACTTCTCACTTCACCAGTGAAACTAAAGATGTGCTTGAAGCCCTCAGCCTCGTCCTCTGAGCTATTTTTACACCAGAACTGGGTACGTCTCGCCAAAGCCATAGTCATACCATGCAGCCTAGTGTAGCTCTGTGTGCAGCTACAGTGTATGTGTATGCATGTGGTGGTGTGCGTGAGTCTCGAGTAAGCAAGAATGTGTGTGTGTTAGCAGAGCACAACATACAGTCCCAACATTGCAGTTGCAGAAGTAAAGGTATTCACTAAATCGTTACAATTTAAGTAAGGTATAATACATATAATTTACAATGAGTCATGATGTTATTTCCATCTACCACAAGCTTGACCGTTTGTTTGCATGTCCAATATCCTTGATTGCACATTATTATCTGCAGTAGAACAAAGGTTTATGCTCTGACACATGCTCAGAAAAGCGGCATTTTATCATGTAAGAGACATTTCGCTCCCCTTGTGAACAGCCTCTCTGGTCTGTTAGATCACATTGTAAATGATGCTACAACTCTCCAGACTTCACTTCACATCCCACACGCCCGTCTTCATAAAGCAATGACATTGCTTCTCTTTGCTTACTTTTCGTACCATTTTTTTCTCTCTCGTATTCCTTCATCTCTCACCATCTCTCTGCTCTCTGTCTCTCTTCTGTCTTTCCCTCTGCTTTAGTGAAGTACATCAAGGAGATGTCGGCATTCTTTAAGAATTCGGGCTCCCCCGGGGCATCTCTACCGTGGGACTCGCCCCCCTCCACCCCGCAGAGGGGCCCCGATGCCCCTCTGGCCGAGGTAAAAGAGCCCCGTAGCATTCCACTCAGGATGTGCCAGGTGTCACGGAAACAGTGCCCCCCAGACACAGAACACAGGTACTGCATGCCGCAGGCTTATTACTTCCAATTTGAGTGTTGTATCAGAGATTTCCTTCACAAGGCTGAGAGGCAGTGCCTCTAAATGTGAAATACAGTGTAGAACATCAAAAAGGGGCATATTCTTTCCCTATTTCCCCTGCATATTACCTCTCTTCCTGTCGGAAAGCAGTTCATACTTCCCACAGTGGTTTCTCTGTGACACTGTTCCACTTTCCTCTCTTTTCACCCTTTCTCTCTCCCCCACACTTTAACGGCTCTTGTGCCTTCACAGGTATTTTGAGGTGATCTCGTCCAACAGAAAGAACTCTGTGTTCTTGCGGGCAAAGGACTCAGCCATGGCCCAGTCCTGGTACAATGCCATCCTGGCCGGCACTGCCAACCTGGTTCCCACAGTGAAAGAGGAGATGAAGGCCATGCAGCATGGCATGGATGTTAAGCATGTGGGCTGGATTACAGAGCAGGTGAGCTAAGTTTCTTGCACTCTGCATGTGAGTACACGCACTCCATATAGAACAAAACAGGTTAGTGCTACAGACGAAACCAGAACCGCTGTTTGATGTTTGAAACACAACTGCGGGCATCGTATAAGAATAGCAGGGGGCACAGTGGAGTTGAATGCAAGCCGTTCAGCATGGAGGAGAGGGAGGGATATGCAGTTTCAAACCAAAGCAACATTTCTGTCACGTGTGTTCACAACCCAACAGGTAATTACAAACACACACTGATATGTTTCCCTTTAAAATTGAGACATGCTTAAGTGCTAGGTGACAATATGCACGTTCAAACAAAACAACACCCAGACGCGCTAGAGTTATATAAGCAGATATTTAAACTGCAGTATAGACCTGACTGTAGTACTGCTAAAGTGTCCTTTAGCAAGTATTTCCTCTGTCTGACCCTGTAGTCCTGTTGTGGGGAGAACATTTCCTATATCACAATGATGAAGCATGAATTTGAATAAACTATTGAGATTTGTGTATGCTGGTTGATGTAATTTTGTGAACCCTTTCGAATTACTTGGCCTTCAGAAATATTCATTATTAGTAATTTTGGTCTGATGTTCATCAAGCTCAATCAGACACCCACATTCTCCTAAACTACACAATAACGTAAATCTTACATTTTCAGGTATTTCTTTGACACGTTTCTGAAACATTCAGGCTGGAAAAAAGTTTGAACTTTCTATTTAATAACTGCTAGCCTTCTTTCTCATTTAATAACCTCTGACAAGGCTACAAACACATGTCTAAAGGCCTTGCCTGATAGTGTGTGTGCCTGGGCACAGAGTGCAAGATATGGAGACATTTGGTTGTACAGTATTGCTACACCCCATATACTGTATGTTCCTATGTTCCTCCTATGTTCACGTGTCCACTATATGAGAAATACATGGAACAAAAATAGGGTTAAGGACCACAGAGGAAACCACTGCTCTCCAAAAACACATGTCTCAAGTTTGCAATAACAATACTGGATATTCCACAGTGCATCTGGTACAGTGTTTTCCGTTGAAAGTTAACTTTTTTGCAGAAATACACAGAGCTATATTTGGGGAAAGCTCCACACACCACACCAAAACACACCATCCCAACATAATTGCTTAAACTGAAGAAATGTGTGTTGGAATGGTCAGAGTCCAGATTTTGAGGAAAGAGAAATCTAAAATTACTATTTGATGAAGGTTGCTGTTTAAAATGTATATGTTTTTTTCTGTAGATGTAGCAGTTTGTTTGTCTAGTATTATAATTATTACGAGTTAGATTATCAAACTAATGAAACCTGCCATATTGTATGTTCATTTTCACTCTAATGAAATCGCTTATTGGATTGCACATGAATTCCTTTTTGATTACATACTTAATGTGTTTACATGGACGTGTGCGTGTCTCTGTGTGTGTGTGTGAGTAGGTAACCCAGGGTCCAGAGAGACCTGTGTTGACAGTGTTGACTGACAGAGACTTGCTTCTTTACCCCGCCCTTCCTGAGAGCAAAGACGTCTTCAGCAACCCAACAAAGAGCTACCCACTCATCACCACAAGGTATACACACACTGACACCTACTGTTTGTAAGTGTATATACATGAAGCCTTGCATGCAGCTAACACCCATGTCACCCACCCTAAGACCAGTTGTGAGTCATTTAGGTAGCTTGATTTGGCGCAGTTAAAGGAAAGCTGCTCACTGTTTCCATAACTGGGTTTATTAAACATTTTTCTGCATATAACTTCAAAATCGCCTGGGAAAGATTAGCGGAACCAGAATTTATGAGTCATGTATTCACCGCCCCACCTTCTTTTTCCTTCTCATTCCCTCTATCTCTCTACCTCTCTATCCCTCAATCTCTCTATCTCTCTCTCCATCTACACATCTACCTGCTTCCGTCAATCATAACTAATAAAAACAAACCTTCAGTTCCTCTTCCACATACGAGCACACCTCTTATTTTCTCATGTGATGTTCTACCTCTGTGTGCTCCATGTGCTGCCACCGGGGGAAGACTTGTCCATTCGGGCCCGGGGAAAAGTTCTCCCCTCCTGGACTCGGAGCTGTCGTTTGGCCTGCGTACAGGGACCAAGCAGGGGGTGGAGACGCATGTGTTCAGGGTGGACTCTGCCAAGGATCTGTCCACCTGGACACACCTGTTGGTGCAGGGCTGCCACAACGCGGCCGAGCTCATCCAGGAAGTCACCACAGGTACAGTAGGAATGCCCACACCTGAACTATACTTGACAGGGATAGGCCGGAAAATAGTATTAAAGGTATAGTAAGAGATTGTAAGATAATAAACTTTTTGTCCAATTCACCAAATACAGTATCTCCTCGCGGTCTGATATCTTACTGTACCGTTCTCTGTGCGTGCTGAAAAAATAAGCCCGTACTTCTACCCAGCCTCGGCATCATAAATAGGAGCATAAACATAGTGGTGGAGACCGCACATACTGTAACTACTGTATGAAATCCTAGCCTTCGCAATGTGTTTCCAATATGTGGGGCTTCTGGGGGGGAGCTCTGGCATTGAAGGGAGAGGTGTTTTTGTTTTGATGGAGTTCAAATATCAACAAGCTTTTTTCCAGAATTACCGATTATACTTTAAATACTAAAATCTTTTTTATTATTAGTAATGATGTTATCAGAGACAAAAATAGATGATTAGTAATGGTGTTATCAGATAATACAATAAAATACTATTAATAATGTTATCTATATTGGTTTTGTCTGTGTTAAAATATTCCAAGACATGCAATGTACTGTAGGCTACATATTATGTGTTGTTACATTACCCTCTGCTGGTGTAATTGTGAAATGCAACAATAATAATAATTTACATCATACATGTCTCATGTCGTTTGTATTCCTTATAGATTCCCCCGTGCAATTAGTTCCTATTATTATTTTAGCATTTTCCAGTTATTTTTGGTCTTTTACGACTTCTGGGACTGTAAGACCACTGACGCTAAAACCTTTTGGAGTATTACCGTCCAATTCATTATAAGCTTAAAGCCTTTGTCTTATCTCTGATTCTGCTTTGTACCTATTGACTGTGGCAGCCTGCAGTTGGAACGGGAAAGAATGCACCTTGGGAGTGCACATTGACGATGGCTTCACGCTGTTTACGGAGGAGGCGGGCGTCAGAAAGAGCATTCTGCTCCAGCAGCCCTTCGAGCGCCTCAGGATGTCTTCAGATGATGGTATACGCATGATGTTCCTCGACTTCGGAGGCCCTGAAGCTGAAATTGTAAGTTCAAATGAATAGGACACTCCTTGGTTTGTGTCTGGACTTCACACCAGCATAACCCATAATGCCCTTCCAGCTATAGAGCTCCTCTGTCTCTCCCCCTACAGAGGTGTGTTTCAAACATAAACAGTGACCTGGAATAAAAATGTGTGTTTATAGGTGCACCATAGAAACGTGCACCAAAATGTAATTTGTTGAAAATACAAGTCCATGAATGCCAAATACCAACATCTTACACATGCCATGGCCATTGCTTTTAGTTTTTGAAGCTAATGTATTTCTCCTTTCACTCTTGTCTCCATCATTCCCTCCTCCCCCTTTCACCGTGTATTTCCTTCTGAGCAGCAACTGGACCTCCACTGTTGTCCCAAGACAATAGTCTTCATCATCCACTCTTTCCTGTCTGCTAAGGTCAAGAGACTAGGCCTGCTAGCGTGATAATAGCCAGCGGTCAGGGCATCAACACCGCATTCATTCAATACCACATGAACACGCGCACACACATACCCACACACACGCGCACACGCACGTATGCATAGACAGACAGACTAACACACACACACCCCAGTACGTACACGCAGACACACGTGCACACACACGAGAGCATGCATACACACACAGCTGCGTAGACTCAGTAATAGAGAAATATAGTGCCAAGGTGAAGATTTTGGCTTGGTCTTAGCCTGTCGAACACCATCTCAAACGCTTCCCGTTCTTGCTAGTGGAATCTGGACCTTTAGATGGACCTTTGTGGAACTTGCAGTTCAGAGGGAAACGGGTTTACACAGGGCCAGGGCGGCATACAAATGACATGACATCTGTCAAAAACGTCACTGTAGGTTATGACACTTTATGGATGAAAAACTGTATGATTATTGCAGCCTGCGTGCTGTTAGCAATGTTGAAGCCTGTCCATACACACATACACTATTTTTTGCCCTTATTGTTTTAGTTCTGATTTGTTTCATGAGTCATGACGAGCATTTGTCATCTGCATCCTTTAATCTGTCATCTTTTCTGTCTGTATGACAAGAAGTCAAAACAAAAGCTTCACAACCAGACACTGTTTAAAAAAGAAAAAATAATTTGGCATTAAAGCGTCTTGATTAGAGTGACAGGATGTCACGCTAATCACTGAATCATCAATGCTCGGCATTGAACGGCGTGGAGAATGCCATTTTATCTTGCATAATGATATACTGTAGCACCTGTGAATATGGATGTTTGAAGCTATGGGCTTTTTTAATTTTGAGAGGATTTCAAAATGCTTTTCTGAATTCTGCTGCCTTTCTCTAAGTCACTGTCAATCCCTCTTTCACACTGGTTTTCTTTCTCTGCTGTATCTACACTTGGGTGTAATCATGAAACAATCCCATAGGAAAATGCACTATATTTAGAAATAGATGTTTGTTCATTTAATTTTAGAAGTTAAAGGCACTATAAGGAGTTTTATTGTAATGATTCCATCATGTGCTGAGTCAAATGTGATGTGGATTTATGGCATAGAGACTGGTAAATTATTACCACTTTATACTGTACATCTTGTGATATCACAACATATCGCAACAGGTGATGTTCCTACTGAAAAAAAATCATACTGCACGTCTTAACTATACTGTACATCTCCTAACTCTGAAATACATATACACTTGTCACCCGAGAGTGGAGGTAACGCTTTGCGACAAAACAATAATGCTCATGGTAAATGTAGTGTTTTCTTCAAAAATGTCTAATACTTCTGCAAAACTCCATGTAGTGCCTTTAAATACAGTGCATAGATATCTAAAATCTGACGACGTTTGTAACATAAACTGATACTGATATCTTCTCTGTTTAGTTTAGCCTAAAGTCCTTTGACCAGTATAACCTTGGGCATATGCTGCAGTACTTTATCAGCCCAGAGGAGGGGCTGTTACAGCTGTAATGATTTAGACAGCGGCCTACTGACAGAAGACTGAAGAATGGTTCTCGCATGAGCCATGTGTCTTAAATAACATACAATAATAAAGGTCCAGCTACTTCTGTACTACATAAATAACATATTTCACTTAAAGAGTGAAATGCCAAAACCATCATATTTAAGTACACAGTGTTTTGGTCTGTTCCATATAATTACAGTTCCAAAATGAATTATGTTTGGGCTTAGTCAGAAACCTATCTTGGGGCATTTTTTTCATTACAGTGGCCAAACTTTGACAGTGTTCATTGAAACACCTTAAAAATACATGTTTATTTTTAACATCCATAACAGCCCTCCTTTTTGTATTGTCAATGGGACATCCACAACTTGAGGCCTTCTCTACGATGCTAATAACACTTATATTAATATATATTTCAAAACTAAAACTTGTTTGCTTTCAAGAATAAAATGTACTGTATATTCTTATTTAAACAAAGGTGTGCCTTGCAGGGTTGTTTGTATATAAATGTGTAATAAACTCGATTGTTAACTTTTATGTGTGTTTTACTTGTATATCTGTATAGACACATCCCCATAGTAATACTCTATGTAGAAGTAGTCTCTAGAATGCATTGATGCTGTTTAAGGTTAGAGAACCCACCTTTATGTACATTATACAGTATGTGATAAAAACCTAATCTGACTAATAAGATAATCGGGTCAAATTCACCAGTTGATTCTTCTCTCACTCTCTCTGACATCATGTTTTGAATTAGGTACTTTAATTTAAAGTGTGTTTTTTTCCACTCTTTCTCTTGCTCATTATGCTCCAATCGCTCTTTATCTAGCTTTTCTCTACATTTTCGTCTCACCGATCAATATGTCTTTTGCGTATGTCTGTTCTACTTCTGTTCGCAACATCTTAAAACGGACACTGCCCCTCCCAGCAGACTTGTGCGAACATGCGGCATTACAGTAAAGTTGTAGATCTTAGTCTTTAATAAGCAATTTCTCCACAGACAGCAGATCAAGACTTCACACAATCTTTATTTAACAGGCCCAGTTAGTGGTCTGACAGTTTATTAAATCCGGACAGATTTTATAGAATGGAGGGAGACGATATGATGATGATGAGATGCTGAAAAGCCAGCAGGGTTCCTGATGGAGACCGTTGAAGATGCTGCTAGCCATTGTAATAGGAGAACGCAAATAGCCCCCTTTTATATACTTTTACTGTGTCAGTGTTATCAGTAAGGCACAGATGCTGCTTGTTACTGTAAAGCGCGCGTGTGTATGTGTATGTACATGTGCTTGTGCATTAGCATATACAGTAGTAAGTGTGTGTGCGTATGTGTTTTTTTCTCTGCATTTATGTGTGCCCACGCATGTATGTGCATACGTGCTACAGCTTTGCGTGTGTGTTTGTGCATTTACATGTGCGCACACGTCTAATAAGGACGAATCAGAATGCACCACTCTGTTTCTGTCTGCATGCAGTCTCTCCATCTCTCCCCCCATCTTCTTTATCCTCCCCAACCCCCCCCCCCCCCCCCTCCTCTTGTTGAAGTGTTACCGTGGTAACGGTAAGCACTCAGATTGTCTGTCCGTCTCTCCCTGATCTATCAACTCAATGGCGAAATTGCCAATCTGCCCTCTCAGATCCACTGGAGAGCAGGCAGGGGATTGTTATGAATATATTTTGATTAGTAAAGACGGACTGCAACTTGGGAGGACAAAGTGCATGGAAAATGCTTGAAAATTGGATTTTAGTAAAGTAAGGCATTCATACTGGTAGCATATAGGGCCATATCTTACATCACATGCTCTTTGCGTTAAAGCCTTGATGAGGAACATTGGACCATTTAATAACTGTTACATGATGTTAAATAAATAAGAACAAAGTCAACATTTGAAACATTGGGGGGGGGAGGGTATAATAATCACCATTGTCAAGTATATTGTGAAGTGAACATTTCAAATTCTACACATGAAAGGAAATTATACAGAACTAGCTGACAACATGTAATATTTCAACATGTAAAAGCTTTGTGTGAGTGTGTGTCATATTCACTGTGATTTTTAAGAAATTAAAGTTGTATGGTAGAGCATTTACTTTGAAACTTCCAGTCCAGGCCTTCCCACGTAGGCTATATATCTTAGTGGAACATGCTACTGTATATAAATACTCACTGTTCTGCTCAACATCTATGTACAATTGCAGAGAACATTTGATGTATACAGCCAGCAGCATTATAAAAACATATTTGTACATATAGTACAATGGAAGTGAATATTTGCTATTATAAATTGTTATTATTAAAACAATCTGCGCTGTTACGGCTCAAATTTGACCTGGTAGTAATTATACGTTTTATGCAGAGGAATGCATAATAACAATGACACCAAAACAAAAATAATACTAATAAAACATTATAGTTTACTAATATTACATGTAAAATTATTCAAATTATATTTTATTCCATGAAAGCAATGTATAGACAATGTATACTGTAGACACTATACATTATGGGATGCAGTTATATATCGGCCGTATGGTATCTGCCAATATCGACTATATTAGCAAATAAGAGGACCTTGACCGATGCTGATCTGTTGTGTCACATCAATCTTGCTCTGTCACTGGAGAAGATCCAATATTGTGGCAAATATTGTGGTTTTGAGGAATTATACTGACTTTTCTCTTTTTTTCCATAGGAAAGTACAGTATATGCTATCAGTTTTGACCTACAGTATAACGTGTAAAACATAATTGCTAGTGCTAACACATAAGAAAGTACATTTTTTATTTGTATTAAAAGTTATTTTTGGAAATAACTTTTGTATAAATATGTTAAGACCTCTCATGGTCTTATAATATAGTTGCCTGTTCTCAATCAAATTCAGAAATAAAATAGATAAATTGTGCCTGAACTAAAACAATTTAGTAAGCTGAAAGTAATTTCATACACACAAGATCATGGTAAGTATACACATGCTATGGCTTTGCATGAATACGTTTCTTAGAAGAATACAACATTTTAATAGATAATGAAACATAAATTTCAGTCTTTAGTAATGAATTCAAACAGGGTTAAGTTTGACTTGCAAACCGTAAGGGTGTAAACCCTTTTTAAACTATGTAAAAAAAATTGACTTCACTTGAGGTCCTCCAGTTTACATTTGTATCCTCATTTCAGAATAACTGTTGTTGCAGTATGGTATACTGCATACTGGGTGTACTGTAGTTGTTGATTGGCACAGGCATTTGCTCAGAACGGCACATATTCTGCCTTGCGTGTCACCAGGTGGCAGTAAAGCACAAAGTATACATTCAACTCAGGCTTTTTGCTTAATGATGTTCTGCCAGAATCAGTAGGGGTCTCTCTCTCTCTATGCAGCAGGCCTTATGAAAGATACAGAAAAAGCAAGCAAGTGGGAGAAAGGCAAGAGAGAGAGAGAGAGAGAGAGAGAGAGAGAGTGACAGAACATTTTAGCTTTGATTAAAGATGACCTAATTCTAATCAGGAAATCCTACAATACACTCTCTGTTGCTGTGGCAGTGTCACTCTCCCATTTCACTCTCCCTCTTTTTTACTCTCCCAGCACAAAAGAACTATAGGCCTACCAAGAAAAGAGGGCAAGAGATTAATACCAAGACTTGATCTGAACAACTCATATTCCAATTGAAAAAGTGTGTGTTATCTATTTCTCACACTCTCACTCATTGTGCTCTGTCTCTTATGAGGCATCTCAGAATCAAACTGCACTTTCAAACAGCATGCAGACAGTTAGGTGTATATGAAGACAAGCTGCTACAGAACAGACGGGTATTACCTTATAAAGAAAAGGACGATCCAGACGCCTTCACATTAACTTCTCAATAACCAGGTCAAATATTTATGGAGTGACGGGCCCAGACTAAAACAGAACCCTGTGTCATTGGAGAGTCATTCATCCAAGCTTAATCAATCAAGGTTGTTTGATCCAGTTCAAACTGCCTCTGCAGGCAGCGCAAACTAGGGCGGAAAATAAGCCGAGTCGAGTCCAGCTGACCCGTTCTAACTTTGTTGAGGCCCCTTGTCTTCATTTATTTCTCTTCCTCTCTCCATCTCTCTATGTGAGTCTCTCATTCTCCCAGAGGCAGGAATTATAGCTAGTCATTTCATGCTTAGACATGGCTTGGACTTTTTCCTTTTTTCCACCCACCATTTTTTTTAAGCATTGTTATTGCTACTGTATGTCTTAAAGAGCCAGGTTAGGGTTATTAAATATGCCAAAGCGAATTGTATTTTTGCTCAAGTAAGCTCCCAGGAAATATTCCATCAGGGCACCCTTTTTATTCTTTCCAAATGTAGTTATGAATTTTAAAGTAGACTTGTATTACTGGAGGAGAGCGGAGTGTGATCAGAATACTGAGCAAAGCCCAGATTGGAATTCCTTGTTCTGCACACACCAAAAGAGACTGTAGCTATCAACAAGAAGGTAAAAACATATAAATATAAAATGCAGGAGGAAAGTTAATTTTAGTAGTTTGTTATGACAACAATATACGAGGCATATTGTCATGTTTAGGACCAAATGTCATTCATAATGTATAGGGAATATGTTGTTATATAGTGATGCCGCATATTCTTCATATATATAGAAAACATAAAAAATGTAATACCTTATAGATGCTGAGATTTCTTTCTACATCTTTACACTCATTCTGTCTTTTTATATTTATTATTTTGTTATTCATGAGCATATGCTACTGTGTGAAGTCCCCTGTCAATAAATATGCACAGTCTTAATTGTTCCTATCATAATTAGACTACAATTCTGTTCATTTTGGCTCAGGTGTATGTAAGAGCTCATTCTTTTGTTTCTGTTTTGGCACGTCTGATGATTTCCATGACAATCAAGTGACTAAATGGAGAGAGATAGAGAGAGAGAGAGAGAGAGAGAGAGAGAGAGAGAGAGAGAGAGAGAGAGAGAGAGAGGTGAGAAATGGTTGCTGGAATAAAGCCCCATCTCAATTTGAATAGCTTATTAATAGAGATGGTCCCAGGCAAACAGATGGCAGCTGCCAAATACAAACAGAAATCACAGCAAAAAAATAAATAAAAAAACTAATTCAATTAAGTGGGAAGCATTCTTCACCAGTTATTGAGCAGTTTCCATTTATTTGAAAATCTAATAAAAAATTATAAAATTGCTTTTCCAAAATGTTGTCCAGTGTTTATTATCCTACTGTAGGATGACAAGCAGGGATACAGAGGAGAGCTCTCTGCTCATGTGAACATGCGGAGAGGATTTTACTCATTACTGGTTCATTTGCGGAATGAAGCTGAGGACAAAGAGCATCTTCATAGCTGGTATCATTGTAGGATCCACTACATGTGTACACTGTAGTTGAAATAGTCTAATCAATCCAAGTAAATAAAAAACAGTAAATTGTAGTTAATGTATTTATTTATTGCATTAATTGTTACTTTTCAGCATATCATGAGACATCTATGGTGACAGTGTGCAATACTAAAATAAAAGAAAGCATAAATGCTGTGTGCGCCAATGAACTTGCAGGTGAAGGAAACATATAAATGTACTGTACATTTGTCACAGCTGCGGCCAAATGAGTAAAAAAATATTAACTGTACATAATTAGGTTTTACTTTTAAATTTTTATTTCATTAGATTTATTAATACATGATTTGATACATGTCTGACAGGTCAAATTTTTTGAAATTATTTATTTATTTATTTAATAATGCATTTTATTTGTTTAATCAACGTTTTAATGAATGTCTTACTCAATTTTGCTGGATTATTCTAAAGATTCCATACATTTCAGAAACCCTCTTATCTAGCTACATTATATTATTTTTATAAAAGCTATATGATTCATATAAGCTCTTCTGTGGATATTCTATCTTTATTTATTTTTTTAAACATAAATTTAACAACTACGGTACTGGAATGTATGCAGGCAGTGACATTTTAACACCTATTGTTAAGAACACAGCCATTAAACTGCACTTCCCATGAATTCTTGACAGTGGAATCATGGTACAGTATGATGTTTTGTCCCAGGCTTTTATCATCTAAAAGTGCTATAAAATTGTTATTTGATTATTATTTTTTATTTTTTGCATATGCTAAAATGTACAAAACTGGATTGTTAATTAAGTATTTACTAATGAATTGCATACTTTTTTTTTGTAAGGATGTTATTGTTACTATTAGTTTGGAATTGTGGACATTTCATTAAATTTAAAAGTAAACATCACTAAATGAGAGCTTTGCATAAAGGATAGTACTGCTCAAAACGATTGAACTGCATGACATACTGATGAGGAGATGTGTTTCTTAGAATATGTGTTATTAGAAATCTCTGTGGCATTTTTTATTTTCTTCTAGTTTTCTTCTGGAGCAGAATCTGCAACGTCCCATTTCACATTAGCTCTCTATACTCAGCTGGAATGCAGTCTTGCATTTTTTACCAGCATCAATGTGCAAATGCAACTCTTTGCAGCTTCAATGTCTTTAATGACCTCAGCCTTTTTGATTTTCCAGATTGAGTGGAACCCATATACATTTTCCTTCTACTTAAGTCAAAAGACCAAATGCTAACAATAACCCTGATATCAGGGACATTGATTTAAAATACGTGGGAAGAACATGTCACTGTGGGTGAGCGACAGGCAGAGAGAAACCCTGATATAAGAGCAGGAAATGCCTGTATGTGATTTTAATGAATGTTGATGCACCCATGCAAATTAAGGTCCCCGTGGGAAGGAAAATGAAGTTAGTCTCACAGGTGCAAATAGAGAGTAAGAGGGGATGGAGAAATATTGAATATAAAATGTGTAAACTTAAACTTTTTGTAAAATGCATAGAATATCTGTTAGCTTCTCGTAATGTGTGTGCTGACAACATAATCCGGTGTTCCTGCACAGCCCTTGCTTTGTAAATGGGAACACAAACAAGTGGTGCAGACTGGACCACGCAACCTTGGCAATGTGTTTCCAATGTGCGGGGAGGAGGTTCTGAAGGCACACTAAGCTAAAGCTGAGCCTAGGTGTGGCACCATGTTGTTTTCCGCCGGCGGTGTCGTTTTTCCACCCCGCCTCGCATTTGTGAAGCAATTTTACGCAGAGTGCAATGGAAGCACAGTAGAAGCAGGTAAAACACTACAAATTAGTTGTTTCCTTGTTTCTTAGCCCCACCCCCATGCCAGCCATTTCCTCAATCAGATTCAGACAGTTTCATCCCATTCATATAACATTGTTGCACATCTGAATTGTTGTCATAATATGTTATTATTTCTGATTTAGTCATTACTGTCCTACAGCACAGCATGCCCAATATGTTAATACAGCATGATCAATGCAATGCAACGGTTTTCATGTCCAAACTACATAGAGAATGCTGGTGGGAGGGGCAGATAAAATCAGTCGGCAGGCCGCAGGCAGCGTGCAAAGCATATTGCAGAAATTGTCCCAAAAAACGCATCAGCTCCATGTGCAGTGTGCAACAGGCTTGAGAGGGCACCCTATGGCATTGAAGGTGTTTTAGGTGGTGCTGCTCCAACACACCTGATTCATATGGATGGGTCGTTATACAAGCTATTCATTTGAATCAGGTGTGTTGGAGCACGGATACATCTAAAACATGCAGGGCAGCGGCCCTCTAGGACCAGGATTGAGGAACCCTGGTGTAAACCATATTCGAACACAATAAGATGGCTAACAAAATGTATATGTGGCTCAACAGTGCTGCCAGAGACCTATTGAACCAACAGAAGTATACAAAAGTATAAATATTTGTAATATCTTTATTGCTGTGGTCCTGAGCCTTAACCAATATTAATCTGTAAAATTGCAAAGCCAAGAGTTGTGTGTATACAATAATGATTTATTTTGTTTGGACACCAGGCAGTGCATTCTTTTACCAATCTCATTGGAACTGTGTTACAGGGCATAGCAATAACAAGAAATACCATAACTTTGAGAGAGCAAAATGCCATACTTCAAGAGTCACTGTAACACAATACAGAACAAGCCTTTAATCCCAAACATCTGGAGAAGGACTTTGTTACACTAACAACCATTTCTCTCTAACACTTTCACAGCATGGATTTGTTTGCGAGATCTAAAGTTCGGCATGTGTGATTGCTATCGCTCAAATAAAACAGGCCACAATGTTTTCTAAACACTGTGGATAAATGCATACAGACAGTCTCATTTTGTCTCATTTAAGGAGATGCATGGATAGTGACATGTTGTATGAAATGTCCCGCCCCCACCAAACACACACACACGTGCACGGGCACGCGCACGCACACGCACACGCACACGCACATTACACAAAGTAGACTGTGATAAGAAAATAATTATGTGTGGTTCTTATTCTGACTCATCTCTTCTGCAGTGAAGACATATGTAATGCGATTTATATGATTTTGTTACTCTAAAGTATGTGAGCACCGTGGTTTCTCAACAGGGATGTGGGCTCCTGCTATATGCAGCCCACAGACAAGTGAAATTAGTTAATAATGAGTAAGATAGAGAGAGAGAGAGAGAGAGAGAGAAAGAGAGAGAGAGAGAGAGAGAGAGAGAGAGAGAGCAAGAGAAAGACACTTAACTTCTTGTCAGACAATCCTCTTCCGGCCACCATTTGCTTAGTGTTCAGTCAACCACCATTTCCACCTAGCTATAGGAGAATGCAAAGAATGAAAGTGCTATATCAGCTTTTCACCTTCTTTTACTTTATTTTCTTTCTAGAAAGTTTAAGTTAGACCAGAAATTTCTTTTTGACAAGTTGACATTGCATTTCATACTATTTGACAGGATGCCTCTCTGTTTTTCCAATTGCGCTTACTGTTGTTCATGTTTTAATATTATCTTGGTCAGTGTCTTTTTTGCGATACATTAGGTATAACAAGTGTTTGAAAGAAATTGAATGACAATGAAAACTTTGGCATTGTTATGTTATTGTGATTCACTATACTGGAGGTTTACATGTTTAAACCTATATGCACAATTATGATAATTAATAGAATAATGCATGAAATCCAACAGACAGTGGACTACAAAATATCTTTGCATCGAGAACATTCTGCTAATGTTAAATGTTCATGTTAAAATTATTTAAAAAATATATATTATTCAATACTTGACTTAACTTAATTGTTCATCTTATTTTACATTTTGTGTGTTTGTTTGCAGCAGAATGTGTAATTTTAATCATTAAAAACAAATACAGATATTAACAGTCAGCCATGTAAAATGTGATGCTAAAGTTGATATTGAGAAATTTTGTTACCCAGTCATATGGAAAGACATTGTGTCAGCTGATGTTTCACTATGTATCTAAGGGGAATTTTTAGTGTAAAAAATAACGTGCCTGGTTCTTCAAAAGGCATTCTCATTTAAATACATCTATGCAATATATGAATAAACAAAAGATTGTTAGATAATGGCATGGTGTTTGTCCGCATTGTTATTGCTGACGTTGCATATTAAATGCATTTTTGGATTATGCAAAATATCTACAGGTGTGAAACCACATGCATGCTTTGTGCATAGAAAAGGCAGGGCATGAATTTAATTTGTTTTATAAGGAGAGTGAAATGCACTTGATCTAAAAGTTTTGCCTTTTACGTGAAGAACTGAATAAATGTGTCTGTTATTAAAATCATATATATTTTTTCCAAAAAGAGCTAGCCGTGTTGACCAATTCTGAAAATAGGAATAAGAAGACAATTTAGAAATGGACATGATTTTATACTGTATAATCAGCATAAAATAACCTTAACTGATTGAGAACATGAAGAGAAACTCATTTCTTGTTAAAGCCGCCTACATTTCCTGCTATTTCTCAACCACAGAACCAAAGTTGCAACTGAAAACGTTTGCTGTACTGTGGCCGGCATGTTAAAAGGTTTAGTGTGTCTGTTGTTCAGCACAACATGAGTCTTTAGTCCAACGATAAGATTGACCTTATGCTTTGCACAATTTTCCACTCAAGACCTACAGACAACCACAGCTAGCAGCGGTTGGTGCAACTATATTGAAAACAACGATATGATGCTACTACCACTATATGAAGGTGTACAATAGTTAATCAGAAACAGCATTTTCTGTATACGTCTATCATCATCATTATTACTTTTAGTAATTACTTTATTAATAATAATAATAATAATAATAATAATAATAATAAAAGCTATATTGTGTGTGAATGCGTGTGTTTGTGTATTACAGATATAGTTATCAATTGTAAGATAATATACGTCTAATAATCTATTCGCCATCTTCTAGCTGTCTACATGCTAAAAACATGTTTCTACACAGCCCTTTTATGGGAACACAAAAGTGGTGCAAACCACACCACACAAAAATATCCTAGTCCTGCTAATTATTTTCCAATGTGTGAGGCGGAGCTTCTGAAGGAGCGCCCTATGAAATTGAAGGGAGAAGTGTTTCTACCTACAGTATTCAGTAGGTAAAGAGTTTCTGCAAACCTACAGAAAACCAGTGGGTCATATTCACCACTATTCAATGATGTCCTCCACCATAAATTGTAGGTTTTCTTTTCACTCCTGGCTCACGACTTTGAGGCGAAGGTTGGGATTAAGGGCGCATACACACACGTGTGTCAAATTGACGGTCTTTGCACAGTATTTACTATTAGGTTTATTACAGAGTATAGTTGCCATTGTTATGGATGCAGTAGTAGGGGGGAATCTATTGTGTGTTCAAGATGGACTGTTGTTACCAGATAGAAAGGCGATTTCAACTGTGGACAGAAACACACACACACACACAGCAAATGGTCTAAAAACGTACACATATTAGGTCAGATCTATGTTTTTGTACCTCAAACCGCTTTTATCTGGCATTTCATTAAGAATGTATGACTGTGATTTTCATATAATGTGTGTCATATCACGAAGTGGCAGGTTTTCCAATTGTTCAATAATGACCTATTTGCCAATTCAACACTGTGGAAGAAGAGATGGCAGGCAGACATAAAATGAATAAAACATTGAAGGGAATGGAATGGTCGTGACAGTTCCATCTCACTGTCTTGTTTTCTCTCTCTCTCTCTCTCACTCAATCAGAAAGTAGCTAAGACTTGTGTGCAATTGGGGTAAAATCAGTATTTGGATGGATGCCTGAATCATGCAGTTCTCTGTTCTCTTTATCTCACACTAGACGCCTACGATGCACCACTTTCACAAGCAAAGCAAACGTCTTCTTGCATCTGTTCTCTTGTTTGTTAAGCTAGTTTACTGGCAGCGTCCATGTTGGCTGATACAATCTAAATCCATGGCTAATTAGCTAATGCCATTGGAGTACCCTGGGCTAAATATAAATATAGATACATATGTAACCTTTTGAATGGAAAATACACTGTAAGGTAGAGCATGTTGGAAGTGTTAATACATCTTTTAAACAGTTACAGTATGTGTTTGAAAAGGTGTGATTCCTTATACTGTTATGCAAGGCAAATGCACACAAAAGTGAAATTAGGAGGCGTAAGCCACTTTGAACACTTTTGAACTTTTTATTAATATTCTTCTTCTTATTATTCTTCTTATTATTATTATGCAGATTTGAAATAAAAGAAGCATTGTGACAAAAATGGATGTCGCTGGCAAAGATAGGAAAAGCACCAGCGACCCAAATGTAGAAAATAAAGCAATTGTTGCCATTATGGTCATCATTATAATCAAACCAAATTAAAAACAATACAATTAGAATAAAAATGCACCTCCAAAATAAAAAGCAAACATGATCTTATTTCTTTTATAAATAAGGAAACCTGTCAAATGACTTATGGGCAGCTAGCAAAAAAAGAAATAACAATTAAAAATATTTACTGGCTTTACAAATAAAATAACTGCAAGTTGGCAGGTTTATAAACAACTTTAAAAGTATTATTCCCGTTACAACTAAAACTGAAATTATGCTACAGTATGGGATAAAACAGATATCTTTGTCAGCAAAATGCAATTATATTATTCACAACAAAAAAAGTAAAAAAAAAGAAAAGAAAAAAAAGACACAACCAAACACCTAAAATCTACTATGAACTTAAATTCACTGCAATATGTACTCATGGCTGCATTCACATAGTTCATTATTCTACCTCTGCATGTTGAAGAGGCAAAGACATTTTTTGACCAGACAAATTAAAAAAAAGAAGGGGGAAATTTTTGAGGCAATACTTTTTTTTCTCCACTCAACACTCATTTTATGTCCAGCCTTTTCATACCGTCTATACCTGTCTCCCTTTCCTCTAGTATCTCTCACCTGGTTCATTCCATTTAATGATCTGCAGGACACACGTTCTATATTCAGTTTTAGATTGAACTTTATTGGGAAAAAACACACCAGTGAGCACAGATTTAATGCGAGATTGAGTGTGTGAAATGCTCCTCTGACATCCAGCTGCACAAGGCTGTTAAAATTCACAAGACTCAACAGTCAAAACACTGACACGCCTGCACGCACGCACTCTTGCACGCGCAAACACACACACACACACACGCATGGGCAATCGCACACTCAGATATACATTGTGGTCGCTGTAATACTAACTAGTTCTCGACTTCAGATGTGTGCACAAATCTGCGCATGGGCACGCGCGCGCACACACCCACACACGCACGCACGCACACATACTCACTCACACATAATATATTTTGAGATACAAATTGATGACTTACGTGTAATAAAGAAGAAACAAATATTGACTTCCAATTCCCAATTTGCTCGAATAAAAGTGATATTTACAATCACACTGTGACAGCTCAGCAGACCTCACGGGTCGTAATATTACAAAAGATTCTTTTGTTTTGTTATGTTTTGCCCCCTCTCCCCACCCTAGGCCCCTTTAGCAACGCTACTGTAACACCAAGGCCTGCTAGGACCCACCGCTTATTACAGGGAGGGCGGTGAAGCATTGTAGCCAGCCAGAAATAAATAGAACAGCAACGACGTTGACATCAACAACAGCAACAACAACAAAAAAAAAAAGGAAGGATGGGGTGGGGGGGTGAGAAAAAAATAAAAAAAATAAATAAGAAAACACACACACACACACACACACAAAAGGAAATTAAAAATCATTCAAGAGAGAGCATTTTCTTTTTTTACTCATCTCATTCTAATTAAAGCTGGATGGAGTCCCTGAGGGGACTAACATGCGGGCAGAAGCCCAGCCCACACTGTTAGGGGTGTACTGAGACACAGGGAGGGAAGGGGGGGGGATAAGGGGGAGGGGGGGTGAGGGCTTTATAAGTGCTTGGCAAATGAAGATAGTGACGACGGCTGCTAGAACGGTAAGGGACACAACAGTAGTCATCTGGTCAAACTGGTCACACATTTTAAACCGAGAGGAAACATGATAATAATAATAACAATAATGATACTGACAATAAAAAGATGTGGTAGTTTGAGTGTGTGTGTACACGTGTGTGTGTGTGTGTGTGTGTATGCATGTGGATGTGTGTGTGAGAGCTGCGGGTGAGGCAGGCAGCTGAATGTGGACTCCCCAGTGTGGTTTGTTGACAGCTGAGCTCAGGTGAGGTAGAGTGGCTTGTCCCTGGCTACCATGCTCCCACTGGAAAACACACACACGCACAGGCTAGAGCATTAATAACATTACATATTGTACGTACACACTGTAGAAGCTAATATTACTGTAAGACTAAATGTAGGACAACATTAAAGGGTGTGCGTATTGCTATGCTAAAACTCACCGCTTCCACTGTATGCCTGTTTGCTGATGTGTTAACAAACTAGTTTCAGTTTGGCTAGGCTGGTTTCAACCAACAAATTGATGCCGTTTTAGATTTAATCTCTGAGGTAGTTAAGCTTCTGGGGTGTTTATTATGCTTATTCAGGGTTTCTGGGGTCCCCACAACGTCATCATTGGTCTACACTGGTAGTAAATGGTGTGAGCAATGAAATGATAATTATATGTGCCTAAATAAGACTGGAAATTATGTATAATTATCTGCTACTGCTGCACACTCGGTCTGTCAAATAATGTAGCACAATAACAGTGAAAACTTTTGTTAGAAACATCTGTTTGCTCATTTGAGAAAAACACGACAAGCTCTATTGTTGCACAATTACCTACACAGCTGTCCTTTCATGTTTCTCTAAAAGGAAGATGCTATTTTTCTACGCTTCTGTCAAAAGCATGTAGAACTAGCATGGCTGTATATGATGTACCAATAACCTTACCAGCCCAGATGTTGATTATCTGTCAGACAAATTTGTGTCTTGTATTTTTAATGACCAATATACCCTTCCAGACCATACTGACTCCACATCAGCTAAATGTATTACAAGTTCCTGGTTAAATGTGTCTGCTGAATAACTAAATTTTACTTGCATTATCATTTACAGTTTACACTAACCTGCAGTGGTTGCCACACTCCCTGTTGCAGTATTCACTATCCCAGTCATGGCTTGGAGCGCCTCCCGCGCCCGGGCCAGAACCAGGTGCTCCTGGAGACTGGGAACCCCCAACACTCTTCTGATACTCCGACTGGAGGTGTGAGAAGCTCTGCAGAGAGGGAATGGGAATGTGTGTTCAGGATATACAGTAGATATACAGTAGATATAGGGTTGGGAATCGTTTGAATTTAATTGATTCCGGTTCCGGTTCCGATTCCGATTCTGCTTATCGATTCCGGTTCTTTTCAATTCCATTATTTTTGGGAGAAGAAATAAAACATATTTCAAGATGGAAAATGTCATGACTTTTCATTTAGGCTATAAT
>JAODTR010000020.1:1421120-1448088 GCA_025399935.1 Amblyopsis rosae | reverse complement strand
ACACTATATTATATGTTATATTAGCTATAGACCACCATGACACTATATTATATGTTATTTTAGCTATAGGCCACCATTACACTATATTATATGTTATATTAGCTATAGGCCACCATGACACTATATTATATGTTATTTTCTCTATAGGCCACCATGACACTCACCTGCTGCCCTGGCGGTGGGGAGTGCAGAGATACTTGCAGCCCCATCTGGTGGGAGATGATTGGTTGAGATTGGACCTGCTGCATGCGGATAGGCTGGTTGAGGAGGGAGCTCTGGTGCAGCGAGAGCTGCTGGTGGGGGTGGAGGGGCGGGCTGATCTGGAAGGAGGAAGGGGGAGAGGCACTAATGCTGGGCAGCATCTGTGATTGGCTGAGGGTCCGTGACAGGGCGTGGCGAGGGGCGTGGCCAGCGTAACTCTGCAGGTCGCTGAGGGGAAAGGCCCCGGGCCCCAGGTAGGGTGAGGAGGGCTGTGGGGGAGCTGGCACACTGTAGAGCGGGCTGTTGCCTGGCATCATATGGGGTGACGGCTGGCTCGTCTGGGCACCTTTCGTCTCCACTGGGTCATTGTAGGACTAGCGCGGGGGAGAGAGGAGAAGAAAAAATAAAGGAAAAAAAATGTAATTATACTTATCATCATTTATTTATTTTTGTCAACCTCAAGGATCAATAAAGAATCAGGTTCTATTAAATATTGATAGCTTGCACATTACCCGTGGGTTTGTATTACAGTAGATGAACTGTAATTCACTTTGGCTGAGCTCTAATTCAGGCCAGCTAAACCCGCAGCACATTTCATACGGCGTGATAGAGCAACACAACTGCAATACTGTATGTGAACGCCACGTGACTGACTGTACACAAACACCATTACATATACCCTTTGTTGAAGGATATGAGATTCCTTTATAGAATCTATTTCATCAGCTCTTATATCTTGACATGAAAAAACCCTGCACCCTTCAGTCACACGCGCACGCACACACGCACGCACACACACACAGACCATATCTCTCTCTCTCTCTCTCTGCGGCTGTGTGTATGAAGTACATCCAGTCTTTCTCATTAACTGTCAAGCTGGCCACAGTGATGTATGGCAGGCTGCTGTTTAGTAATGGTTCACATCTATCCCTCAGAACCAGAGAAATAATCAATGGAAGAAGAAATGGAGGGATGCATAAAGCAGATGGGGAGATACATTTGCAGGGTCAAGTGGAAAATGAAATACTGAACAATGGGGTGAAGGGAGAGGAGAGCGTGTGAGGGAATAGTTGATTCGCTGCCCTCCTCATGTGAGCCAAAGGCAACATTTGAGGGTGACTCATAGTGGTGATACTGATCCATATAATTTAAAATGGTAAATATTATCGGGGTAAAAGTGAAAGAAAAAAAATAAAGTCGTAGATTTATGTGCATGTTCAGTCTGTATTGGGACATTTAAATGAACAAAAGAGATTGGGTTGTGAAATGAGTGGCAATCAAACTTTCCCTTCCTCGTCCTTCTAAACAAAATATCACGTGTCACAAAACAAAAAGGCAACAGGTGCACATTGAAGACATGATTCCTTCAAATGATGCTCCAATTACCTCCAGTTCCACCCACCCCGATCCACTCTGAAAGGACTCCCTTGTTGGTAATTAAAAAGAGAGTCATTCTGAATCACCAGCCTCGTGGCTTGTCAGTCACGTTGGCTGGCCATGAATGAGGGAGGGATTTGCAGGTTTATTTTTGCAAGTCTCTTTATTTTAATGGCTCCCAATCTCCCGAACATACAGTCTCAATCAAGCCTCTGTATAGCAGATCTGACATGAATGTCTAATTGCACACAAGACAAGTGATGAGAATAGGCTGTAGCTGAAAGCATGCCACGGTGAAGGGGCTGATGAATTAAGTATTCAAGCCTTAATCAAGGTGCTTGTTTTCGGCCAATGAGCCATGAGGGGAAGTGTGATGCGTAGGGGAGGGGGCGGGGGGAGCCGACCGGGTTGGAGAGGTGGAGTTTTCTATATGCTAATGCAATTTGGGCTCATGTTACTGAACAGCACTGATAAATGCAATGCATCACAGACATAACATACCGTTTCACTGGTGTAGAGGAGAGGAAAGAGTACAGTACCAGTTTTTCAGTAAACACCCCCCCACCCAAATAAATAAATAATAATTGTAAATAATAATATAAATATTATAAATATAACAGTGGTTGTCGATGCAAAGCAAGTAGCCCCCCACCCTCCCTAGGCGGTTACAAGATGAGATAATTTTTTATAATTAAAACATTAACTTTCATCTCTTGTTTGTCATTATCATCCATCAAATGTGATTGATGTTCGGGATGTAGTTTATATGTGTTCATATACAGCATGCTGTTGTGCAAGATGCATTATGTGTTGAGCTGCTATTGTGGGGTTCAAGGGTCACCGACAGATGAGAACCACTGTTCTCACTTTCAAAACATGTTTTGAAAGGGGAGCCTGCCACAAAAACATAAAAGGTTTGCGCAAACCCACCCAGTAACCCACCAGGAAAGATCAGGAGGACAACTATAGTTCATGGTCATTATCCAGTAGGTGACGTACAATCAAACCATCACACAACACAACGCGCACGCGCACACACATTTATTCTACTAAGGTTTCAGATTGGGTGTGTTTGTGACCTAATTTTAACGGTTCCCTATCAAGCACACACAAACTACACACAGCCGAGCCTGCACACACACACACACACACACACACGCACAGTGTCAATGCAGCTAGCAGCCCCTTTCGCTGGGATACGAGCAAGAAGAATTTTCCCTCTAATTTATCATCCCATATATCGCTGCTGACCCATGTATATCAAAGACATGACCCCCGCGGTTACCTTGGAAACCAGACTGGCTCTGTAGGCGGCCAGGGCTTTCAGGTATTCCTTCTTCGCAGCCTCTGTTTTCCTCTTGTAGCCCTGCAGGAAAGCACACACACACACACACACACACACAAACAACCATAAACGACTTATTACTAGACGATGCCAGAGGCTAAAAGCACCCATGGTTCCATGCTGACCAGAGTGCATGTGATCATAGGAATCACAGTCAATACGCTGAGTATAAATAAATCACATTCCATATATTCAATATAAATATTACAAGTATTTGACTGCATGTGATAGTTTGTGATTTTAAAGTAATCTGTTCATTTGATAGATGCCCTTCTGTGAAATGACCTCAACAAGGTGCAACTAAAAACCACGTAAAGCCAAATGAGCAGCAATGAGCTGTTTGTCATTTTCTGCTTTGAGGCCTCTTCCTCCATCAGGGCTGTTGCTCATCCCTTAATAAGAGCCGAGGTCCCATCAAAGAAGGAATGGGTGGGGTTTAGAGAGAGAATAATAATGTAAAAAAAAAAAAAAAGGCATTAGCAGACATGCAATCTCAAGCTCCTCTGAATGAACCTCAAATGATGTGTTAAGACAGGGGATTCACGTTAACGCCACCGTGTGTCAGTCACCGGTTTGTTTTTTTGAGGCGAGAGAAAACAAGAAGCAAAAAGTCCACCCCTTAAATCGATAAGGCAGAATCTCAGATCCTCATTCAGATGTTTTAATGTGGAGGAGGCCTCATTGTGTGCAAAACCAGTGGGTTATTAAATGGCCTTCTATGTGGCTCTGTGGGTCATGCAGGAAGGGCAGACTAACCATTAAGCATTCATGTGTTGCCAAATGAGTTAAGTGAACAGTGAGCACGCATACAATAAACAACGTAGCACATGTAAATAGAAACACATGATAACCGGCACCTTAGAAGCACGCACACACACATACACACAAGCATACACATATGCGCATGCACACAGTGACGAGCAAACAAAACAACCAGTCCAGAATGAGAATGGATACAATCTCTTTCCCAAACAGCTGTATCTTCTCAATCATACTGTATTATATTCTGTTAGTGTATGTGCCTATAATAGAATAGGAACATAACAGAAAACCAAAACGCAAGACAGCTAGCGATACTAACAGAACGCATCCATAAATGAATGAATGATTGAATGAAAAAATAAATAAAGTAGTGACCTTGTCCCTCACCCCTTAAATATTGATAGCGTGCAGTCGCTGCCTCTTTAATGAACCCCAAAGTACTCCCAGCAGCATTCATTTCAAATTAATTTAACACTGCTAATGATTCGCGCAACCACTGATACTTTTAAATAAATTACCATGCCTAAGGATGTCTAATTATTCCAAAGTGAGTGGATTCATTAGCAATTGAAGCTGTCAGAGGCTGCAGGTCGGTCTGAATTAAAAATAACAAAGCTGCGAGGGGCAGAGCATATGCCTCCGTCGTAATCCTGACACGGAGGTGTCCCGCCTGAATTAGCCCCCCTAATTGTACCTTAATGAAATGTTCTTGCTTGATAACCAGTTAATTACATGAGACAATAACTCTAAACCCCCCACTGACACTGCAGGGAGCGATTACCCCCCGGACCGACCGACCGACCCGCCAGGAAAAAAAAAAGGCGGAGCTAAAGATGACGGAGGTGGGAACCAGGTGGGGTGAAGATAAGAGGGGGCTCTGGCTAAAAATGATTAAATCGCGGCCACAGACAGGACGAGGAGCAAGAGGAGCGCAGAGAGGGAGGACAGGTAGGTGACAATGAGTAAAAAAGAGATGATGCTTGATGAGCACCAAAGATATGAAGGTAAAGATGGAGAGGCAGATAAACAGATGGAAAAATTTGCAGAAACATGGACTTTTGTGTGAAAACCTAATAATTAACGAAGGTGACACTCTTTGTCATCTGTCTATATCTTGACCTTTTACACAACTCCAACATAGGAGACTCAATTAAATGAAGATATACGCTTCTGTTACTGCTGTGGCAGTGTGATCTTAAACAACAACAACTTTCTTTTGTGTTTTCTGGGGCGGCTTTAACATGTTGAGAAATAACAGCCCAACCAACACATTGATCTTACACCACAAAGTAAAGGCCTCTGGGAATTAACAACACTGTATACAGTACAAGCTCCAAAAACATCTAAATAAAAAAAGAAAAAAAAGAATGTGAAATAAAAAATAAAAACCACCCTTTGTTCTCACAAACTCAAGGACAGTGCAAAACGAGAAGAATAAACCACGACACAAAGTGAGCCATTGCTCTCGTCAGAAACTCTAAATAAGAACAGAGAAAATCACAAGGCAAAAAAATTTCAGATTGTTTCTGCGACATAAAATACAATAATGAAACCCGTAGCCTTCAAGCCTTTCATGTGAATTCTGCTTGACAGCATGTTTCGGAGGTACCACAGGTAATTGGAAACAGAGGCCGCGTTCTAGTTAAAACAAACCAGCGTGGTGGAAGGATTGCGTTTACATTCAAGTTCTCCCCCTGTGGCTCCAGCAGGTCTGACATTATGGAACACACCTCATCAGTCCTCTGGAGTCGATGTGACAGCCAGCGCTGAAGCAATGGTATTCATCAACAGCTCAAGAGCATGGGGGAGATAGACATCTTCTAGCTGTACATTGAAAATGACTACGATGTGAGTCTTCTCAACGGGGAAAAGGTCTGGACAGGTCGCTTGTGTGCATTTCTGTTAGACCCTCTCAGTTAGCACTTGTGTGATATATTGTAATATTTGTGTGAAGCGACCAATGTCATTGTAAAAACCATGGTCAATATTGTCTGTGTGTGTGTGTGTGGGGGGGGGGCTGTAATTGTATTAAAATGGGAAGGCATGATGCGTAGTAAACAGGCTTGTCTGTTTGTGCTATCAGAATCAATGACAGTGCTAGCCATTGAGTTTAATTGGGAGTCATACGAGCGCAATTGCACAGACATAACAGATCCAGGCCAGATCCAGGCTATATTTCACCCCATAATGACATCATTACCTCAAGTTAATTAGGTGCAGGCGAGGTGACGCATTTGATTAAACACATGAATGCACAACTGAATGAAGAAAAAAATCAGTGGTGGAGTGACACATTAAATTGAGGACTTCTAATGAAGGAATTGCCCTTTTGTTAGTCCGTATCTGTTTCCAGGTAATAATGTGAAACATGGAGTACATGAAAGAGAAGAAAAAGAGGTGGAGAGAGAGAGAAAAATAGAGAAAAATAGAGAGAGTGAGAGAGAGAGGCTACAGAACATTGCAGCTACAGTATTACCACACACACAAAAAAAACAGAACACAAAGGGTTAAGAAGCACAAACAATAACATTTGAGGAGCAGATGTCCTTGAGGCGAAAGCAAGGACAAGGCAATTGCTAATCTTGTATTCTCAGCATGATCAAATCACCAGGCAACAGATATAAATAAAAGGACAGGAAATGAGGAATTCACATTCAAGGGTGTCAGCGGCCAAATGAAGATTCATGGTGAAGAGCCCTGGTGAAGGCAGCAAAAATTAACTGCAAATAAAAGGGACAGACGGCCTCCAAAGTCCAGCGTATAAAGTAGGTTTGGTGAAGAAAAACACTCTCAAGCTAGATAGGGTCTAGTGACGGGGGCTGAGGAGAATAGGCTGCACTTTGTCATGGAGACAGGTGCTTTTATTTGACACCCAATAGGCTGCGTTCCAACTAGATATTCTAAAAATATGAGTCTGTCTGCGACCGCCATCATCAGACTGTCTCATTTTCCATTCATTTCACAGCATCATTTGTTACTACAAATACACAGATACAGTGACTTGTGTCTGTTGTTTCGGAATGCAAAATTGTGATAGAAAAATGCAGTGGCTGTTGATGTGATACAGTGCATATCGCAGAGGCAACAGTGGAGCTGTATTAGCTCAAGAAGATGTTCTAGCCAGTTAGGACTATTTAGCACCAAATTATCACTACGTGATTTGTTACTGAATGGAGTATAATGCTGCTTATGTGTACAAACGTACTGTGCATTTAGTACCAAGTGGCAAAAAGAATTAAGGGCAAAGATATAATGTATAATGTGTTAATTGTGAGCTGAGTTTGGCCACAAGGGTGTAAACACAAATATGTATGTACTGTAGGCCTACTGTACAGAATGTGTACACAAGTATGCTTTGTCCAACTGTGTGCCCAGGATTGGTTCACTTTTTGTTACTTTAGTTCAAAGTACTGTAGTTCTTCTCAGAAGAGAGATTTCATGGTGATTGGACAAAATGCTAAGTCTGCTTATATGTTATGCATGAATGAAAAAATGGAACAACTCAAGCCAAAAACCTCCCCCCTTAATTAAAATAAGTATGTAACTGCGTAATGATACAAGAGCCTAAACACTATGCAGTAAACATGCATAGTGCCTTTAAATAATAATATAAAGCCCACCCAATGTTTGAAAGATAACTGCATACAGTATGTGAATATATTTCTGTAAGAGGAAGGGTAGATGATAGGGCGTGAGGGGGAGTAGAGATGTGTGCCACCCAAAACACCCGCAGAGGGTGGGGCAATGTGCTCTGGGAGTTTCCAACCATGTTTTTATCAATGCCGGTTTCAACCACATGGGGAATTTCCGGAAACAAATCAAGGAAATTACACTTTAAAGTGTACATGATTTCCCAGCATGCATCTCCCTTCTACCTGCTTCTGTTCCTCGCCTAGTCCGTCCCACATGGACGCCACTATCTTGGACACATCTCCGAAGGTGGCGTTAGGGTTCTGTCCTTTAATAGCAGCCTGCGTGTCTCTGAAGAACAGGGCATAGGCCGATACAGGCTTGGTGGGCTCGTTGGGATCCTTCTTCTTCTTCTTTTTCTGTGGTTTGGGCTTGGGCTTCATCATCTCGGAGGACGGCCGCTTCTCGCCGGCTATCTGAAACACGATCAACAGTACAGAAAACACATAACGGCTTATTGATACTGCAGAGAAAGAGTTTACACTCCTACCTTTGGGAGAGAAAAAAATACATAATTGAAGATTTTCACTTTGATGAATGCTTATGAAACATCTTCCAGGTAAGGCATGTAAACTTCATATTACTGATAAGTAAATTTCCCTGTTCATTGCGCATGCAGGCGGCATTAGACTAGCGCAGTGATGTTTCACTGACGGATTCACTTTTGCAAAGGAGCTGTACTGTTCTGAAACCTTCTTCCAATACAGAATAGCCCGCCAAACACATCTATCCATCCATATCCATCTATATATCTGTTATTTGGAGTCCTGTTATTTTAGATATTTCAGTAAGCTATAAATCCTGAAGTTCATGTGATCGAAAAGCGAAGTGTTCAGAGCTACATTTATGTTGACTGCCTGTGATCTGACTGGAAATTGGTTTGGAAAGAAGCAAATGTATAATGTATTACAGGACACTGGTACAGTATAATGCACTGTATAGATAGTGTCATTCATGAAAATAGTTGGGACATCCATTGAAGTTGTGCTTTGGTATACAGTGTAGACTCAATTAGAAAAACAAAATGTAATTGATAGACATAATCAATAGAATGGCGACTGTCCAATGCATCGATAACGTCTGTCAATCAGATTAAATATGGGTATTGGAATCAGAGAAGGTAAGACATACAGGGTGTGTCTAACTCCCTTTAACTCACAGTGATACATAATTACAGTAGGCACAACATTGCTGCTTCCTGATTAATTCACAAAGTAACACAATGTAAATGTACTGTACACAATGCAAAACCACAATTCTGTATACTACAACTACTGCAGTATTAACAGAATAATCACCATCACGCTAGTGTTGTTTAATTGATATTTGCTAACAACTAGATACATAAAAAATGCCAAACACAATATCTTCCAAATATGTCTGTGAAAACTGTGAGTTAAGAACTTAACATCATCGACAACAACCCAACAACAGCCACAACAATCCCCAGCAAATCCCCAGGTTGCACTTGAGATAACCAATAAAATAAAAACGTCCAAACACTGCCACAACTATCGCTTCACTGCAGAGAATGACATACTATAACAGCTCCAAGTCAAAGGGGTGTAGCCGAGCCTGCGTCTCCTGCTCTACTCCTACGTAACTAACGAAGCGTTGCCACGCCAGTACCTTAGCATGAGAATCTGCCTCCTCTTCCTGATTGGAGCTTGAGGGGGAGGGTGTGGCCGATTTACTCCCCGGTGGTGAGGGGGAACCATGAGGGAGTGCGCTTCGGCCGACCTGAGGGTTCAGCTGGGACAATGCGCTCATGGGGTTGGGCAGTATCCTAGATGAGCTGCTTATCAGGGGGTTATGACGGGCGGGGTCATAATGAGCGCCCTCTGGGTGATGGTGGTGGTGGTGTTGGAGGTGGTGATGTTGTTGTTGCTGCTGGTGGTGGTGGTGGTGGTGCAAAGCCATTTCCTGCATCTGGAGTGAGAGAAAAACACCAGCTTCACTGCCTTAAACTTTACTGAGTGCAAGAAAGCCAATTAGCCAAATGAGTATGTGTATAGTACTTATCCAGTACTTACAAATGGGTGAGTCAGTGTGTTACAACCAGATAACGGTGACATGGGAAATGGATTGGTAGGATGGTGTTTTAGAGGCTCAACATTACATGTGCATGTGCATGTGCAGTGGTTTACTAAGACTAGAGAGATTTGGTCTGGCCATTGTTTTCCCCATTACTTTCTAACATGCCCCATTGATTTTTAAGTGCTTAATTCTTTTGTCACCTAGTCCTTGACCTATGGGGCAAATGTAGGACAAGTAATTGTCTTGCAACTCGCTATTTTAATAGTATTTTTTTGTCTTGATACAATTACTCAATGCTGTATATCATGGTAATGTCCAATACAATGGGACATTGATACTGAGTAGAAATATATTACATGTCACACACACTCAAAAAAAAACACGACATCTGCATTCCTTAAAAAACAACACTAGTTACGGTAGCAGTCTGTAACACACAGATGGCATCAGAACTTACATCGTATCAGAATTTGATTTGAGTTGAATTTAAAGTGATATTATAATTACCTTATCTGCCTTATTTCTACTCATAAAAGGAAACCGTGTTCAGTGTTTAAGACACCCCCCACCTAATGGAGAACACCCTTAAATAATGATTGAGCAGCCAGACCTCGTAACCTTTTACAAAGTAATGCCCTTAGTTCTCTTGATCTTTAATAATAACTACATCAAAAGCTTTTCTCACAAAACTCATTCAGACAGAACATGTGGATGAACCAAAGGATGCTTTTAATGCAAGCATAAATGGGAATGTTTGGCTATTTACAGATCAGAAAATGATGAACTAGCATTTATTAACACTGTTAAACATTCATGAGTTAAATAATACATTACACATTAGCCCAGTGCTAAAAGATCAAATTGAAAGAGCCCCAGCATATGAGGTCTTGATAAACACAAGTAGAGGTTCAAAGATGAAGGCTTGCCTCTCTAATCATAATTGGTCCCAGTAGGTTGCCGAAATAAAAATGCACTGAGAAGTAATGCTGTAAGAGGCTCTGGCCTGCTTTGAAAACTCGCAATATTCACAGGACATTAGATTCTGTGTTTGCCTCGGCAGCTGCTAACAAAAGGCAGCCGTGAACAAAGACATTCCTTTTGCATTTCAAATAACCATGCTCTAACCTCCCCCTATCCACACCCTCCAACTTCAAATCATGATTCAAAACACCATCACTCCTCTTCTTATAATAGAGAAAATACCTTCAGCAAAATATGGAAAAGAGAGAGAGAGAGAGAGAGAGAGAGAGAGAGAGAGAAATATAGAAAAAAAGAGTAAAATAGAAATCTATTAATTTTCTGTTCTCAGTGGAACTGCTCTTTAAGGGTCCACAAACCAAGAAGTGCTGAAAAACCAATTAATCAAACATGAATGGCCTATCATAGCTACAGCCGGCACATTTCCATAGCAACAGCCTCACGGGCGAAATGGTGACTCTTTAATCTGAACCACACCATGTTTCTTATAAACAAGACTTAGGCATGCAGAGCAAGAGACCGTAAAGAGAGGAGTTACCGTTCTGTAGGTACCTAGGATATCAGAGCAGAGGAAAGGAACATTCTTGGGTTATGTTTATGAAGGTGATAAAAATAACAAATCCATTTGGTGATACTGGTTTCCTAATTACAGGTCGAATATGGCGACAAATTGCATCTCAGATAATAATTAACTGTGAGCAAAAGGATTCTGTGTGTAAGGGTCGTGGGTGCTGGGTGCTATAGTCATCAATCAAACTCCATTCTATTTCAGAAAAAAAAGAAAAAACCCTGAATAATTCATGGTATTTGTTGATTCAGTACACATTGCTTTTTGCCATCATTTATATCCAGTCTCACATTTCACAGCATTAACTCACTCAAGTTTCTTTTTCATTAGAGCTGAGTGTTTCCACCCAACTAATGAACCAACCAGCAACAAGAAGACATAGCACACATTTTAGAATTTGCACACAAATATAAATGTGATGAAGTCAATGGAGGTACACTATGCTAATATATTATGCACAAGCATAAATAAACATGTAAAAAACGAAATAAAAAAACAACCTTAAGAGACATTTTCTGGGTGATATAATAATGACTTTTACCATAAGCAGTTTGCAACGTTCTTAATGAAATATAAAAAACAACCTTAAGAGACATTTTCTGGGTGATATAATAATGACTTTTACCAAAAGCAGTTTGCAACGTTCTTAATGAAATATTTGACAGGACAAATGCCCTTATTCTAACCACCCATGCTGCACTGACAGTTTGCATTCATTCTGCTGTGCTTTTTTAAATGTCTTTGAGTGTGCTAGCTTTTAAAATGTCTCTAAGCAAGACTCTGATACTTTCACCTGCACCATAGAGACAGAGGCATAAGTTATCAGGTAGTGCCATCAGGTCTGCGCTGAATAAAGTGCCCAGACGACGGCTGTACAAATATTATGAAAGAACCTGACAAAGGTTGCTGGTTGCCATAGGTACTGTATGCTAATTTATACTGGTATCATCAAATGGTTGTCCAAAAGAGGGGGATGTGCAGCCTATATGTGAATTACATGCATGAAATACTGTTTTACAGACGGTCTACGCATAAACATCCCTTTGGCCCTTATGTTCTCTATACAGTAGTATGTTTTGGTACTCATGCAGACTGTGATACTATATTTAAATAAATACACTATACAATATATAATACTTATTCATGTACTGTAGTAATTTCTGTATGCCACAGTACAACACAACTGTCTATTATAAAGGTACTGAAAGCAAATAGTTGAACTACACATCAGTGTCCAGTTTTCTATCCATAGTTCTGTAAATGTTACTAAATATTACTCTTCATGATACATGTGATACTGCTCTTCCATATTAAAATTAAAATTGAATCAACATAATAGTGCTATTTAGTTGTTTTCGCTGAATCCGAATGCCAATAGTGTACGTACCCTTAACAGCTTTGTATTATTATTATTGTTGTGTTCTGATTACTCCACAGTTTTGCCATGGCCAAGCTACTGTATAGCTTCCCAAAATGTAACTGTTTGTTTGAAGCTTGGGGACATGAATGCCATTCATGTGCATGCAGAGGCAAAGGAAGGGGCAGGAGAAAGCCAGCCAGACACACAGAGGTAAAGAGGAAAAGTACCAAAACACATCAGTGAAGTTAGCCAGGGGACACTTGGATATTGCTTTTCTGGTGATGAGCGCCCGGCATGCCTAAACTGTGATCTAAAGCCGGGAAACTCGCCGTGAAGGTGCTCCTCTGCCATCGTTATGCCGTGTCGTGTTTGTATTCACATCTTGTACATCATAGTCAAATGGGAGTCAAATAACAAAGGCTTTCCAATTACGTGTAGCACATATTGTGTGAGATGGAATATCAGAAAGCCATTGTTCGCCTGCTCCTCCTGACCTTACCTTTCAAAGTGTTTCACAGCTGCTGCAATTGCCTGCACCATTTGATTTAGCTAAGGGGATTTGACCACCAGCTCCGCAATGAGAGGAGAGGGGGGTAAGAGCTCTACAGAGCCACGTGGAGAGGAAAGGACAGTAAAACATAACTAACCTTGCTGTGTCCTACAGTGATTAAACTAGATTGGCATCTGTTTCACAAGTCACATTACAAGGCTGATTGCTATGCGGGGCTTTATTGCACTAGCATCATAATACACTAGTCCTCTACTGCCAAAAACAAATGAGCTGCGTTAGTTCACCGCGTTAGCTATTAGCTGCGTTCGATCCGTCTTTAGAATATCCACAGTGTGTGTTAGCAGGGCTATATAGCGGTTCGTTTCAAAGAAACATGCCCCATACAACCAGGCAGGATATGATAAGCACATCCACATGTACTGTAGTTCAGTATTTACAGTGCAATGTGGTGACATTACATGATATCAAAGCACACTTTCCCCAGCTAAGTTCTCGAGAGTTTCATGTGGCAGTTGGCTCTGTAGAGAATTCATAGAACTTCAATCAGAGCTCACATTCCCTACCTATGCCATCCCGCTCTGTGTTTGAAAGCATGATCAATTGCTGTGTGAGTCTAAGGCCTCATCGTCGCTGGCTGCTTGACTGGAGCCATCTTGTTTAGAGTGATGGCTCACTCACACAGGTTCACGGCTGCTATTGTAAAATCACCCAGCGTTTAATTGAAACAAATGACTATAATAATAGAACATTATCCCTGCAGGCGCCCAGCCATGACAGCTTTAATTAGAGGCGCGTTCGGGGCTGATCCCTCAAAAGCAACGCTGCCGAGCGCAACGCCGCGGTAAACACGTCTTTAGGTAGGGAGCCACCCGTAGGCCTTTTAGCCTTGAGAGATACTCCTTATTCACCCCGAGGGCAGAGTGCTAACAGCTCCCTTCCCCAAAGAGTGTTCCTCACCTCCCCTCTCTCTCTCTCTCTCTCTCTCTCTCGACACAACTCTTTGGCTCATCAATCCTGTATACTCGAGAGGGTCATCTCGGCGAGTCGAGGAGAGCTAATAAGAGAGTGCATTTATGAATCATACGCGACTTAAGTTCTCCAAGTAAAAGCATGCGCTACGTTGGTGTGCTCATCAAGCTAAGTCAAGCGATAGTATTGGCAGCAGGTATGTGGATATCAGAGGAAGGGAAGCACATGTGATAATGATTTGGTAAGCAAGGCTTTGATATAGTATAATGAATGAATAGAATAATATTTTAGATGCGATGCTAAACTATAAACGTCTTGCAAAAACAAAACACGCAGGTCAGCTGCATTGGGTTATCCCTATTAAATGTTAATAAGCAATAGTATATGGGTGCTCTAATACCTTTCTTTACTGTCAATTAATTAATTTGGCAGAAAAACAACATGCAGCTCACAAAAACGAACATCAGGAAGTAATTAAAACAGGAAATGTATTCCAGTAAAGCCTGCTAAAGTACAATTATTTCACTATCCACTGTCTCCATTAGCCAGATAAGAATCCATGGCAACACATCTGATACTTTCATGGATTTAGGATTGACCTTTTGGCTTTCCCTCAAATAAACAAAATTAAACACAACGAAAAGCAACACCAATGCCACAGCCGGGCAAAACCAAATTACAGTTCGAGGCTTCTGGAACGTTGTGGATGATGTTCCCGGCTATGGCTGATTACTGACACGAGTATTAGCACCCCGGACACACTGGAAGATATGTGGCGGCAACACAAGGCATTGGTTGACTTGCAGATAGAAATGTCGCGATGTTCCTATCAGCGCACCAGCCGCCATGCTCCTCATTATGGCTAATGTCAGAGCCTCCTTTGCTTTTATTCCCCCACTATAGCTTCCTCTCAACATCACTTCTTTTACCCTGGATTTCTCTCTCCTCACTCTTTTGCACTCTCTCTCTCTGTCCCAACCCCCCGCCCCCCATCCCCCCGAACCCCCTCCTGTTTTCTCTTAGCCCGGGTGTGTCTCTGAGCCCACCTCACAAAAGCGTAGCGTCAGAAAATCAGAGACTTGTCTGACATGACATGTAGGAGATGGTTGTGAGGAGCGGTAAGGGACACACGTACACACACACACACACACACACACACATCACACACGCACGCATGCACACACACTCCTGACAGAAGAAGGCACGACTTCCCTGCTCTCACTAATGAGACTGCTGACTGCCGTGTCGAACATAATGCCTGTGTGTCTGTCTGTGTGTGTGTGTGTGTGTTTGCATGTGTGCGAGTGAGCTCTGCGCTTGCACCATAAAAAATGAGCATAGACGCACAAATAATGAATGTACAAGCAAGAGAGAATATAAAAAAAACCTATCTAGGTTTGTGTATGTAAGCACACACACGCACGCACAAACACACGCACACACACACACACTCACTCACACACACAGGTCATGCCAACAACATATACTATCCAGTAGGTGATTTCCATGTGTGTGCACTTTTATTTATTATACATTTGGCTCAAACCTCAAACGATTCTGACAGGAGCCGTCATCACCGTGGTTGTGAATAATGAACAACAAACAACAATTGACCTATATTATGATGTTGGTTTTTATATCGCCCGAAAGACAGTGTCGCATTTCACCGCTGACCACTTTACTGCACGCTGTAGGTCACACTATACAATAAACCAGAAACCAGAAAGAAAGCTTTATTTTATTGATGTTATTGTTATTTAAAAATTGCAACTGTAAAGTTATCTCAAGTTATCTTAAAGCATACCATATATTATACTCATATTGGAAAAACAGTAGACTGTATCAGGATAGTATGTGTGATGTCAAACAATTATTTCTAAAGTGGCTTTAGGACATTGTGTAATTGAACCACATTTGTTGTTAATGCTCCTGCAGTTATGTGACTGGGTCATTTGATCTAACCTGACAGGTCAAACGAGTTAAGTGATTAGTTTATACATTCCCTTTATAAAACATTAATATCATCTTACTGCAGCAATACGCATCAAACATACGAGCTTCACACTTATTAGCAATTGCATACAAACAATAATTTGAAGCCGACCCAGGCCATTAATGCTGCTTTCTGTTTCTACTCTGTTTCTAATTGTGTGCTTTATTGTAGGTACTGAACTGGAAGAAAGTTGGACAACAGTGGGGAAGATCTTCTGTGAGATCGTGTGGAATGTTCTCCATCAACACCAGGACAGAATATTCCATGTGGTGAGAGCTGAATGAGCTGATGTATTGTTGCGATAGGGCACAATGTAATATGAACATGATTTCATGGCATGAAAAATCAGAGCAGGGACCCATGCCTAAGAATAATATGAAATCCTTTATCTATGTAGCTACTTCATAACATTTTCTATCTGCAGCAGCAGAATCCTGATTCGTTTCTTTAGCCTCAGTTCTTCTCTTGAATGACAATGTTAACACGTATACATGTATACATACATACACACTCTATAGTACCATATATCTAAGTATCAGTAAAGAGAGTAAAGCACATAGTACACTTTTACATAACCATAACAAAACTGTACATTTAAACTCCAATATGACTCAAATGTCTCATAGAACTGGTACAGTATAGTTAAATATATAAGCACCATTCAATAACACTTCTAAAGGGGCTCTGATTAAATATGGAAATGAGTCGGCACCTTCCCTATTAGCTTAATCCTATAGGTTAATTGGCTTTATCACTGAATGGTCTGGCATTGCAGCCAGCACAGTAAATTCCTAAATAATAATGAAATTGTAAAATAACTTTTAGTATTTTTAAGTTATTTCTTAATATACCACTACAGTTTCATATCACATTGCCAGAGAAATAAGCTACTTTCTCCCAGGAGATGAGAAAAGAATTGAATTTTTCCTTATCGGTCATCTATTTTTCCACAGAATGCTATTACTTGCTGCCTGCCGTTGCTAAGCAACAGGAAATATTAATAGGACCTTTTATTAGCTAGGCTTTACCAGTGGAGTACTAAAATGAGGAAGTGGAAAACATGAATGTGTTACATAAATCTCTAAACCTTTCAGGATTTGCACAACTCTCTGTTTGTCCAGTGATTTATGGTTGTGATGGTTCATTTATGGGAAAGGGTGGGGGGTGTAAAATGCCAGAATGGAACATTAGCCAAAGAAGCTATTATAAAATAAATAATCACAAAAAGGGTGACAAAAGACTGTTTAAAAATGGTGTTCCACTTTTCCTTGAGATTTCAAGAAGCTATCAAACATGGCGAGTGTTTTTGTGATGCTAGAAGCATTGATCATCCCAAAGCATCTGTGCCTGAAACATCATTGGAATAACTAATAGAAGTTCCATTCTATCACTGGGCTTGTTGAACTGTGGTGAAAAAGGAACATAAATTCTATCATTTCCCACAGACACTGTAATCCTTTTAACCAATGACAAAAAATAGAGGTCTTCCAGAGGAGATTTTTTTTCAAGCACATTTGTTTAAGTATATAGCATAACACAAAGCTGCATGAGAGCCACAAGTCTATACTGTGAATTTACTAACGCAGAGGTTATGATGATGGACAATGTATTGTAACAGATAGCCATACCACTATAATATATTACTAATACAATTCTGAAATCTTACACTGTCCGTGAAACAATGGTATTAAGAACAAATATCCAATAGTGTTTGAAATCATTAATAACTAAAATATGCTTTAACTATTTTAAGAAGAAAAACAATAGCTCTCACAGTTATCCTCACAAAAAAATGTGAGACCAAATTTAGTCTACATCTTCATTCTATTCTTTGTTTTAAGATTTAAGCCTCAGGGGAAAAGATGCATTCAAATCGTATAACAAATGAGTTGTTTAGAATTAGCATATGAATATGAATAAATAAATGCCACCGTGACATTATAACCCCAATTTGAAAAAAATGACCTCCATTCGGGTGATTTAACATTTTGTGTTCTGTATTATTAGTATTGCAACATGTTAATTCCACTTTAATACCTTCTATTTTGATGTGACTACTGCATGGTTGCTATTGTAAATGCTAGCAGCTAGGAGAGGAGCTAGAGGAGCATGGCCAAAATATTTTATGAATGTATAATTACATTTAAAGTACAGTAGTTATACAGTCATAGTAGTTATATCGTAGTTATATAGTCATATATAACTCATACACTGTAACAGACATGATGTTCCAATTCTTGAAGGTAATCAACCCTACACGTTTAAAGTCGTCATATTTTGTTGTTGCTCCAGGCCAACTCACGTGTAAACACAACAGGCAGGGATGTGTTCACTAACTCTCCTCCATGCAGTTGCAGAGATGCACATCTTTCTAAGCTTTATTGATAAGATCAAGGCAACCTGAGCATGGCTATTAAATGTCTAATGTGTTTTGGAACTTGTAAGATGCTATGACAGTGGGAGCATTAACAGAAAGAGAGAGAGAGGGGAGGGACTGCCAAGTGCATCAGAGCATCAGAGAAAGAGGCTCTCTGAAAGATATCAGGTTTGGCCAGGAGGGGCTTCAGACCGCAACACAATAAGCATCAGCAAAAGACCCTTATGAATTGAAAATGGCCTCTCTACCAAATTAGAGGAGTACAGTAAATTATGTGCTTTGGGCTTTGAGAGTCAGCAGAGAACAACCTGGAAAAAGCCATTTTGGATGAAAGAGAAGGTTGACTTGATTCACTTGATCATTTAGTTCATAGTCACACGCGTAAACAGTTCTTATCGACCTATGGGTAACACTTTGATATATTTGATCTTATCTTATCAGACAAATTATACATATGATATATATATATATAAGAATAAAATATATAACCACACAGTACACAGCACACATATTGTCTAGCAGTTGCAAAGGGTTACTTTTCTTACACGCTCTGATGTCTTTAAATGAAACTTAGCTTGTTAAATGCAATACATTCTTAATATAGGGAGTTAAGAAAATCTAAGTTATATTCTAGTTCTGAAAAAGGGTCACCCCATTTTCTTTTCATTTTAGTCTTCATCTACTCCAAATAACATCCTCTTACCTTGCCCCCTAAAACTCTTTTCCTCTCTTGTCACCCCCCCCATCCACCCACCACACACACACACACACACACACACACACAAAACCCTCACCCCTCCTCTCTCCATCCAACCCTATTGCACTCTTTTCATTGCCCAGCTCACGTATTGAATCTGCCTGATGAAAACAGATCTCACTGCAGCGCCACAATAGAATGGCTGATGCAGGAAAGATGAACCCTAATGGCTTTTTTTCTCCCAATGTGCTCAAGATTGAATATAAGGCCTGACCTCCAGATGTAGTAGATCCATTTCAACAGCAGAGATATTGTTTAGTGAAGACACACAAACACAGGGAAAACTGTTGTATGTGCAACATCAACAGCAACAACAGCATGTATGTACACCTTCGAGACACCAACGAATAGTTTTAATAACAAGCCCTTTTATTTCGTTGGTGTAATCCAGTGTATTCATAATAAGGAGGACCCTTGTTTGCACTGCGGGTCTTGCTTAATTACTCTGCTCAAAGAGTATGTCAAGGTGAGCAACCAATTTAATATAAGACATTTGGTTCTTTGCACAAATGAACCTCTGCTGGTAGTTTAGACAGAAGCACCATTTGATTTGGCCCTATGTTGGCACTACTTCATATGCTGCATGTACGCACAATTTCTACAAATGGCGTGTTCTTGGTTTAAAACTGGTTAGCAAAGACTGTGTGGAGAGGTTAATTCAAAATGTATTGTTTAAGGTGTATTATTAGTTCATTAATGTATTCATATTTTCTGTAAGGGGAGGAAAATGTTTTAGTGACCAGTAGTAGTAATTATTTAAAATGAAATAAAAATGTAAACCATTAGCATTGTTATTGTAATATGCAATGCTATTCAACATGCAAATGGAAAACCTTATGTATTTTTAGCATATACGGTAACATACTGCTGCGTTTCACAGAAGCAGGTACAGTATATTGAATGGCAAAATAACAAATGGCCAATCAGCCATTGTCTTTCCAGTAAAGGTCATGATCAAATTGTGAAAGGAATATGAAGATAAATTACAAATTAATTCAAATCATATGGTTCAGTAACATCCCCCATCATATATATATTTATATATATATATATAAAAATAAAATATGTTTATCTTTGTCAGATTATACTGTATGCCAATATCTTGTTTCAGTTCAAAACTAATATAATCTTATATTTAAAGTTTTTGTGATATGCAGCACAAAATAGACAGCCTTGTCTTGTTACAGCCTATAACTTATGTTCTACCCATTAACTACATATCTCTTCTGTTTCTGTGTTATGATATAACACCTTAAAACACCCATCGTTATAGAAAACCAGACCTACTTCTACTCATAAAACGCAATTATGACTTGAAGATGCTAATTTGTAGTGGAGCAGTTTGGTACAGAGCAGAGACAGTAATCAGTGTGCATTCATTCTGGGAGTCTTGACAGATTGACCGATGCAAGCTGTCTACATAGATATGAGGCTGAAGGATTTACCCACAATCCTTTTCTCAATGCATCAAAAGTGACATGGCAGCCAATGAAGGACCATTCAATCCCCCCCCCCCCCCCCTTCCCCCACACACTTAAATTCCTGATATTACTTTTTGTTATATGGATGCATACTGTTCCTGATATGAAAGCTAATGCGAGCTAACGTTGGCATTTTCCATGTGGTTGATTCTTTGCAATATTCAAAAAGCCTTGAAATCATTGTAAAAGTAAAATACAAGTCCCACGCTGATGTAGGCCCATGGCCTCCATAGCCAAATGTTGTGCCTCTAAATAATGCCTCACTATTGTTTCTTAGCCTGTACACAATATATATTCAGTGAATATTGCATGTCTCCATGTGTGACTTGGCGGCTTCATTGCCCTCAGTTTCTGCCATGTGAACTACGTTATATGATAAATCACAATGCAGTAGCCAATCAAACAGCTCCTAGGCTGCCGGCCTGTGTAGGTGTGAAGCGCGATTAGAACACTAACCTCTGCAAAAGCATCTCGAGGTTGTGCGGCAACCTATTATATTTCCCCAAAATGTGAGCAGTTTTCTGTAACTTAATTTAACATTCACGATCATTTATCTAAATATGTACTACTGTATGTAAATTGACACTAATAAATACTAATGAAGAGATCCAAACAAAGTCCCCGTTTACCCTCAATCTGTACTCAAACACAGAAGCCAGTGAATCACTAATGAATTTGATCAAACTTAGCTCAAACTATACTATTTTTAACTGTCTGGATGGGCAGTATTAGTACATGACGGGCTAACTCACCGAGGGCATCTGGCCGGAGAGCAGGTGGCTGTCCTGTGCCAGCATGTTGGACATCATGAGCGCTGGCAGCTCGGGGTAAGAGTAAGGATTGATGAGGCCGTTGTGGGGTAGCGAGTGGCAGAGGTAGCCCCCGGAGTCATGCTCCATCAGGTGGAGAAGCTGGGGCTCGGGGTGGTTGGGCGGAGTGATGGGGGGGATCTCGTAGTCCTCGTCGCCTGCGCCATTCCCACTCCCGCTGCCTCCTCCTCCACCGGGGGTCTGGCCTGTGTAGCTCTGGGTGGGCAGAGATGGAGGAGGAGTGTGTTACTTGTTTAGTTTACGCTACTTACACACTTTGTCTACTTTGTCTCAAAGACTGAAATGTATGTATGTATAGATAGATAGATAGATAGATAGATAGATAGATAGATAGATAGATAGATAGATAGATAGATAGATAGAAAATGTCTGTCATTGTCAACATATTTGACCCAAAGACATATGTACAGTATATAAACATATAAGCATATCTAAACAGCCATAAACACTACTGAAATCATGTACTGAATGCATGTTACAATATATTAAATTAGAGTAAACATATTTAAAAATAAAATCTTGATCTCAACACCGCAAATCAACTTAAGGAGTCTGAAGCAGACCGCCTGTTCCTGCTTATCCTGCTCAATAAATGTGAGGGAGAAAAGTAACAATTAAATATCCCCCATCTGCTCTGCAAATTGGACCCAGGGGTTTGAGTTTTCATGCGGAGGAGTCCCAAAAAATACATTTGGCAGTCATTTGGGAGAGGACACCTCATTTGAGGGTTGAACACTGCATTTTGCTAATTAGCATGTGAAATATTAGCAAAATTAAACTGGTATTAGACTGTTCCTGGATTCACTGCGGGTGTTAAAGGCTCACAGGTCACATTTTGTACCGTTTCCAAAACTGCACTGAAATTCAAGCATAAAAAAGAAAAATTCATGAACCTCATCTGTAAAACACAAAAGTATAATAGAAAATAATTGTGACACCAAAACACGCATGAGTAACGGGTTTGTTTCCACATTTGTGGAAACAAAGCAAAACCAAATAAAATCTTAGTCTGACATGGTTAGTAATAGTTTAGGCCTATATAGAACAATGTTAGTAATAATTTAACATTGTAGGCATCCTTCATAACATTGTTTATATAAAAAAGGTCTGTGATTCTACAGTTTTGCAAAGAGCAAAAAGCAGAGAAAACAACAGAAATATTCAATGGGAATGAAAAGCAATTTTGTATGAGATGAGCCAACTTGACTCCCATTGTAATGACTGAGTCAAATTAATCATCACAAATAATATTCCGGTGTCAGCCATTCAAGAGGTTTTTAATAGAATTTGTATGATTCATGTCTAGCGGTATACATCAAACAGTCAGTTCTGCAACATTTCAGAAATCAATTCAATATCATCTTTGTGTAGGCTGTCATCCTCGCTAGCAGAGTGGCCATTTATCTCTCAAACAGATACTTCTAGAAGAGAAAGGCCAAGAGGAGATGGGGGAGGGAGAGGCGATACAGGGTTCAGTTTTTTCATTGTCTCTCTCCTAACCCCATTTTTTTTTTGAGTAAATACTTCTGTGGTCATTCTAAGGGGAAACAAAATATATTCAATGTGATCTTCACCAGATTTGATGTAAAGTATATATATAGTGAAAGTATTTATTACAGACAAACACAAAATTAGATAAAAGGCAATTTGTTTAACTACAGTGATACACAGTGACAGCAAAACACTTATTGGCAATTCGTAATTGAGAAGGAGGAATTATACAGAAACATTTAGCACATGCTGTCAACTGCTAGCTTGTTACCGTAAAAGAAAAAAGAAAAATGATTTACTTTGTCCTGACATTGTCTGCAAACTACTGGTTATTCATTTTCTAAACTGAACTTTGAAGACAGATGTTTTTGTAAACCTTTGGGATAGTGTTATTGTTTGGTCTAATGGACAAGAAAACGAACATTTCCTGAGATTCAATTTTCCTCATAATTGTTGGAAGGAAACTAAATTGTCTGCTGTAAACATTGGAGGCATTGTGTGAAGTGAGTCGCTCTATGTCCTTTGGGAGTTTTCACATTGCCGTCATCTTTCAACGGAGCTACACTCCTCTCCTTTGGCCAACCGCACATTAGTTAAGCACCACTCTGCTTACTCATCATCTTTAGGGCATTTTCATCAGCTTTTTGTTTTTCCTTGGTGAACATATACATATTTACACAAACTAAATATTTTCCTATTCAATGCATTGAGTTTTATAAGGGACAAAGGCTGCCAATGCGTCGTGTTGGATTGTGTAGACTTATGCGATGCCCTTGATGATAAAATGTAAATACCACGGATGTTCCCAGTTGAATTGTTGCAAGATAAATTATTCATGTGCTTCTATTCAGAACATGATTGCATGTACAGAACAAAATGTACACTGGCTAATGCATACTCTGTCCTCCTTTAAAAGTAAAATCCAAACAACAGCCAGGGGTTCGATGGATCTTGTAGGCCAACACTGGGCCGGACTCGAGTGCGATTAGCCTCCCTCCCCCTTCCCCCCGGATGGTCTGCGTTCACATTACATGTATGGCTGCGAACCCGGGTCCGTTTACGTCAACATCACACCGAATGTTCGTCTAATGTCGCCAGGCAACAATCAGCTATATGGCAACAACACAACACGGAAAAGCGGAGGCAAAATCTAAATACAGCGTAACACATTTGCTTTAGTATTAACATTTTTGTTTATTTGAAGTCAGTGTCAACAGCTATATAATAGTGTAAGGTGTTGTTGCCATGCTACAAATGCATCCCACAGGATGGAATTGATGCAAGCTGCTTACATTTAGGAAGATCTTTGCGAAGACAGGCTGTAATGCAAAGTGAGCTTTTAGCTTGTAGAGCACCCGCGTTGCCTAGTAGGCCAACGGTGCGCGAACAGTGCGATTGCCTGCAATTTAGTTTCTTCACAAAAAAAAAATGTCGTAAATAAAAAAAATGAACTACATAGCCAGCCGGCATTACAGTAGTCTACCGGTAGTCCTGCAGTCATCTTTAGGGTAATACATTCTTCCCGGGGGCTAGACAATGTACATCACATTGTAGAAATTGATTTGCCGGTGAGTTTGTTTTAGGAAATAAATGTATTGTAAAAAGAAGACGTCCTTTGTTGACCACAGTGTAGGTGACCTTTCCCACGGTCATTTCATACAACCGCTCAACAAACTGTTAAAACAAACTGTCAGTCATCAACAGCAGTAGTGTTTCCTTCCTGTTTTTAGCGCACCAGAGGTCATATAGTGTTCACACCAGAGAGAACCGCACTGGAGTTGGGATGAACCGTACCCGAGACCTCTGCTTTCTGGAGGACCCGTGTCCAGTCTCCGATGCGCACCCGAGTTTGGAAGAGAGCATTCACACCAACAAACCAAACCGGACTAACGGCTCAAGTGAACTCAAGCGCACCCAATTCCTCCTCTACACATTGTTTTGAATTTGTGTTCAAATCTATACATTCTAGTTTCTTACAAAAACAAAATATTTCCATCTTGATCAATGGCAAACACTCCAGGGAATAGCATTTCCAATACATGCCATGTTCAACTGGTCCAGTAAGTGGAACACAATCTATAGTGTTTTAATTATGGGAAAGATCTCTAGACTGTAAGTGTAACATTCCGACACACCTTTCATTTAAGAGAAACAGATGAACAGACAGTTGGTCTGGGACTAAGAAAAATAACATTGATTGGAATGCTTTCCAGCTTGTCTGTTTTTTGGCATAGATTTCTGTCTGGCTCTCTGTGGTATTGCCTGCATTGTCAAGGCCTTCTGCAGATCATATTGACTGTGGCAAATAGCTAATTATCTGTACATTTTGCTCACTATGAAATTCTAATTATGTCTCTACTACTGTATATGGCGCAAAATACATTTCACATTACATGTCACAAATGCACGTGGTATATAATGGCCAGAATTGCATCAAAAAGGATTTGGATCAATAATTGTTGTGTTACTACTACAGTATTCTACATACAATACACATTATTCAACACATTTTGATCGTACATTTATGCTATTTTATAAGCAAGCTGTACATGTATGTAAGAGTAGTATATCAATCATGGACATAGGCCTCATTATGTTTTTCATCTGCTATGGGTGTAACACACATTTCACAATTCAACATATGTGGGGAAATTTCGATAAGGAGCTCACAATTAAATTCTGTATACAGTATATATATACTGTATATAGAATATATATATATATATATATATATACTGTATACAACCACAGAAACATTTTAGAGACCACTGCAGCATTTTCTCAGATTTTTAGTATTTTTACATTAACATTTTTTCTTTACATGTAATATATGCATTTTCTTACTAGATTTATTAAAATGCTCTATTTATGTCATATGCTTTACATTTACAGTACATTTATACTACTCTGCAGTGGTCTCTAAATTGTTTTGTTTGTTATATATATATATATATATATATATATATATATATGTTTTACTTCTATATGTACTTAACTTAGTTACAGGCTACTGCATTGTTTTGTCTTCTGTAACTTTCCCACTCTCTGTGTTGCTATGAAATTGTTAACATTGTCTATATAGATGCCATGTAACGTGTGGACCCCAGGAAAACTAGTTGCCATGGCATCAGCATATGGGGAGCCTCCAAATAAACTACACAGAAATAGCTATATAGCTAAAAGATTAATTTCTGCCTCCATCTCCACTCTGACCGTCTGCTGTGTACGCATAATTGAGATGTCTTTGTGCAATGTGTGTGTGTATGAGACAGTTGGAGAGGTCAGAACACTGTGCTTATTAACAGGACACATTTTAGTCAACTTCATTGTTTTTTTTTCTTCCATTGCTACTTCTTTAAGAGCCAATCGCTCTTATTCCAATCACCTGGGCACTGTATGCTGTGTTGTGTCACATGGCATGTCTGTGTCAAGTCAGTTGCACACTGACACAACACAGAGGAGTTTGGAGTCTTCCCGAGTCTGCGTCTGTAGCAGGGAGAGGGGGCGGGACTGTCTGCTAAGACACACGATGACAGATCTCCCTTACCACTAATGTGCACTTATCCGCCTATTGGAAGGCTTTGTCAAAACGTGATTTATGCTCAAACTCCCCCACGCACTACCACTTCCATCACCTCCGACACCCTCTCTCCACCACCTTCCCATCTGTACCGCGCAGCCCCGCCCCCCCGAGCCCCAACCCGTGGCTAAACAGAGACAAAATCAGAGCCACTTATCTCCCATTTCCACGTGGTCTGGTTTGCAAAGAAAAGCGGCAATATATCATATGAAAGAATTTGAGGGCGCCATCCATTTTCGCTTTCGCGCAACGTCGTGCAAATGTACCTTGTACTGTGTACTTACGAAGGGTCGCGCGTGTGTGCGAAGAGAGACTGGATTTAAAGGGACACTCCTCGACTTCATTCTGGATTCGCTTTAGTGGGTTGAAACTCGCTTTGAAACTATGGAACGGGTATGCCCCTCCCACACCTGGCTGTCAGTCCTTGCTTTAATGGAGGGAAATAGTGATTGCTAGGCTACAAAGACTGCAGCCTATCAGTTAGCCGCTTTGTCTACGATAGCCTTTCTCTTTCTCTCCCTATCTGTATCTTGTTTCCATCCATCGCTCCCAGTCCTAACTGGGCTTAATTAAAGCCATCAGCTGTGTTTCCCTGCTACACTATCATGTCAGGGAGATCAACATGCCACAAAGCCAGAGTTGGGGGGGGTGGGGTGTGGGG
>JAODTR010000020.1:1393231-1412474 GCA_025399935.1 Amblyopsis rosae | reverse complement strand
GGGGGGGTAGTGGGAGGGACCAGGGAGGTAAAGACAGACAGGCAAGAAGGAGGTGCAGGGATACCGGGGAGGCGGAGGTCTTTCAGCCCACCACCCTGGGTCCCCAGCTCTAATCTAAACAGCGGGAGGAAGCTGTAAATCACGCTAATGTGGACGAGCTGTAATTCGGAGCAGCAGGGTTGGGGCGTGGGCCCGGGGACCCCAAACGGCGAAGGTTTACAAAACGCCGCCGAGAGGCTTTAATCAGAGCAACAATCCCACTGATGCCGTCTCCCCCAATCAGCTGGCTTCCTGTCAGTCACACATGACTGGACACAACCAATCAGGCTCCACGAAGGTTCCAGACGGACTGACTGGGTGCTGGATCGCAGCCAAACATAGAGAATTACTCATCTAAACTGGAAAGGTGGAATGGGCCTTTAGTCCAGAGCACAGACAGATGAGGTGATAGATTTGTCAGGGGTTGGACGTGAAAGAGTATAGTATATATCAAGTTTAACTACAGCTCATCAAAAACACCTGGGTGAAGGAAGAAAAAAGGCACAGCGAGGCTTGACCATTTTTAGCAAAGCAGAGATAAACTCTAGTTAGTACATTTGTCTGACTAATGTATTAATTTGTATCTATCCGTATCTGTTATAAATTGTCACATTAAAAACCTGTACAGATAACGAAAAAAATTTGAAGAAAATTAAAAGCATCACTCCTGCTTTTACACAAGTTACTACATTTTCCTGTTTCATAAACTTTGGATTAATCAGACCTGTTTGTTTCCAAATAAAAATAAAAATGGTCGCTGCGGCACAGCTCTACTGCTGGCACACAAATGGCTCCCTAATTACAACTACAACACACTGGGGACAGACATGATACTTGCCAGCAATAAAGTACTCAAAAATGACTAAAAATGGGAAATGGCATTAGGCCTAAATTAAAATAAATGAATATAAAGACACTGACACTCCTAACTTGTAAAACAAGGCTGTCAAACTTTTAAATCGCACATTACCAAAAGCTGCCTCCTAATACCCGTTCTCGCCAAAAAGAGGACGGCAATACATTAACTAACAAGTGAGTGGAAAATGCTAATGTATTCCACTTTATCATCGAGCATTCAAACAGACCCTCTAACTTAGTGATCCATAATATTACAACTTTGATGCTCTGGGAAGAGCCACAGCATCGCCTGTAGTAGTGAACTGGATAGGCCACACACACACACACACAAGACACAGTGTATGTTAAAACCACATGCAGCGTCTTGGCAGCAAAGACGCTACACCGGCAGCCAATCAATAAAACCTTGTTACGCTAATTGCAAGATCATAATCTCCGCTCCTACTTGTGCTGAATATCCAAACAGTCACTCCATTAACCGAATTATTCCCCTGTGAAGTTTTCTCCATATTCCCCTCTATCGCTCTCTCTCTCTCCTTGATTCCCTCTGTAGCACTCGTTCTTTTTCTGTGACATATTTCTCTCAAACAGCAATTCTGCAGAATGAATTCACGAGTCAGGCAGAAACACATCAAAGCAAAGCATTGTCATTGCAAAGTGCTGATGAAGTATACTGTTCTCTCCACTTAGCCACAGAGCTATGAGAAGGCATCCCCACAGCATGTTATCTTTGATCTCACCACACAGGCCTTTTAGGTGCACTATTAGAGGAGAGCTTGTTCTACCAACAACTTGATGGACTAGCTCCAATACTGTATTTGGTTATAGTTTGATGGTATTTTGGCACAGTCTTTCTAAGACCATTTCAACCTGAGTTCTTTTCCTATGTGAGTCCTGTGACGGTCCCCCCCCCCCACAGCTTCCCTTTTGTATACTGTTTCTACGACAGTGGTCAGTGAGCTTAAGGGACGGACAATGAGCTTGTTGATGTGGAGACCAGGGGTTTGTGACCTTGTCATCTAATCACTCTACAGAGGAGAGGAGAGCCCATGGTAGGGTGGTGTGAAGAATGATAGACAAGGAAGGGCCACAGTAAAGGTTTGATGTTCACAGGAACATCATTATGACAATGGAACCGACCCCATTGCCTCTGTGTATAAGGCCAAATTAAAGTAGCCATCTGTCATAATAAATTTTGCCAAACAGAGGCAAAGGTAGGAAATGATCGATCGCAGCATGCACAATTTGTATTTTTACATATCGCAAATAAGGTTTAGAGATACAAAAATATAATTAAAGGTCCCTTATTGTAAAGGTCAACATTTTCCAGTCAAATCATAATCTAATGTACTACTAGCAAAGCATCATATAAACCATCGTACATTTGGCCTTAGGTGTGACATATTTTCTCAATAACCAATCATCTCTGACCTATCCTCCCATTCTCAGACATAAAGCCAATGAAATTGTCAAGGGCATGTTATAAAGTCAAACAGCAAAGTTTTAAAAGTCTTTCCAAAATGACAGTCGGAAATAGGTTGATGTAATTTCATACAGAATGATGATAATAACCCTGGCCGAGTTAGATGTCCAATCACCACAGAAGTCAAAACATTTTGTTTTTTAATTGTGTTTGTGTAGGCCTTTGTGATATAATAGCTGTTTCATGTACTGTAATTCCCCATTTTCCGTTAAAAGAATTCCCCCCGGATGCCAAAGTAGTTTATCGTTCACATCGACCTCTCACTATAACCACTTTTGTAGGTTAGATTAACAGCGATTAGGAGATAGTGAACAGTGTCATAGTAACACTGAGACAAACACTTTCACAGAGTGACGATGGGACCAATGACCCAAATGCATTTCAATGCACTAGGATAGAGAAAGAGAAAGAAAGTTTCCGACAGTTAGAAAACGGGACAGAGTAAAGGCAGGAATTAAGTGAGATTTTTCAATAAGCAGACAAAAACACAACATCAAGTAGAACTGTAGCCTACTGCATTATGTGCTGAGTGTTAACTTTTAATGCAACAAAGGATCTGAGGCGTTACCTTGTGTCATTTGTATGCTATCCTTTATTCCCTACCCCTACAGCCACTTGCACTTCTGTGCACACTTGTGTTTCAAAACACAAACAGTGAGTTTTGGTGATCATTTTGGGTTAAGGAGGTTCACTAATGTGGATGTGAGGGATACACGTTAAAAGCTACTGTATGCATTAGAGCATGCTACTGTATCTCTACTGTATGTTTTGTGGGCTAACCCCCCAGGCCTGCCATGATTCTAGCTGTCAGATGGAGGGAGAGGTGTATGTATGTGGCGAAGCGGAGAATAGAGCAAGGCACATGTCAAGTGGGAAGAGCTCTTGAGTAAACGAAGGAAAGTATTCGCTCCATTCATCACATACGTTGCTTTTCTGTCTTTTCTTTCCTTGATCCATGAAATTCTTTCTGTGATACGTTTTAATTGCCTTTTTTCAGTCTCACCTCAGCAGCAAACTTCACACGCACTTTAATTAAATTATTTATTTATTTCATCTGATGTGACCAAAATTCAAAGCCTTTTAACTACTTGACTTGTCATATTGGAGAACCAGGATGAGAAAAACACTTTAGGCCCCAATCCAAATTGACACCCGCAAACATATACTGTAGCCTATGGGTCGGTTTAATAATTGCAAATGACAAGGACAAATTCCCTACTCCCCTGTGTCTGTCAAACAAGCTTATTCCAAAACTCGCAAATCCCCCTGTTCAAACATAACCATATGGTCTCCCAGTTGTTGCCTACCATCTGTGATACACTGTATTACTGTACATGCACGCGCATACTAGCTATAAACTGTAGAGCACGCACACTCCCATTCTGTTCCTTCCATTTGAAATTATTAAATCATTTACAAGAAGCCAGAAGCAACTGGATGAATCAACTTCTTCAGCCAGAGATTTATCAAAGTCGAAATTGCTCAAAAGCATGATTTTATATATTAATACTCATTTATATAATGAAAATAAGTATTTAATGAACTGTAAGGAATACAAGAGTAACAATATGTCACATTCCCAATAAGATGAAATGTAAATGTCAGAAGTATGTTTTCATCATGCATTGGTTTGGCATTGGTGTTAGCATATAAGCACTTGTCCAAAATATGTTTTTTTGACAAGATGCCATTAAATTAACTGTACATACTTCTCTGCTCATGTTTTGTGTTGCCGCTTCTGTAGTCTTAACTAAATGAAGAAGTCGGGCATAAGCAATGTTTGCTTTTAGCTTTAAAGACTAAGCCTTCCTCTTCTCCTGTAATGACTCTTGCACGGTCGGTTGTTTGTTTAATTTTTTTTTTTTTTTTTTTCTGTTTTGATGTGAAGCCATACAGCCCCACATTTATTTTTCCAACACTGACTGTCATTATATAAGCTCAGTATTTTTCAATAAATTAAATTCTGAGGAATGAACTGCTATACAGTTCTTAATGACAAATCAACAATACATTTTGAATGCTTTCTCGAGCAGATGATCCCAAGTATGTTCCTCACACAGACAGAAGCATAGCCGTTACTGGCCCAATTAGATGACAATGGCAATATTTAGTGGACACAAGTAACACCTTCTGGGATACCAAATATGTGATACATGACGAACAGCATGTCGTTGTTTTGTCAGCCACCGATTATAACTCACCTGGTTCGGGGAGAGAAACTCCTGGTTGTTCTCATTCAAATACATGTTGTCACCATCAAACTGCAGCGTAAAGAGATAGCAAAAACAAAGAGAGAGAAAATCAGAATCAGAGGAGAACAAATAATGACAGAAGAACCAGAAAGAAAAAAAATGAAGATATAGTCAGTCAGTTGGACAGGGCTGTAGAAACAGTGGAACAGTCTGATGACTGTGCATCCTTAGCTTACAGACCTCAATGGCTCTGGTGGATGTCAGTAATTACAGTTCATTAGAGACACGTATAATTAGGCTCTGTCAAGGCTTGTGTAACTCACACTCCTTGACTCTGCCCGCCTGCAGCCTGGTGTGGATCTGTTTGTGTGTGTGAGATACAGTACATCAACTCATTTCATTTCAAGGTGACAAAAGACATCCGGCAGTTGCTACTGTATAAACCAGCAAGCTAATCTAGTTGACTGATCTAAGTCTCCCCCAGCACCCAGAATAGTCACCCTGGCTTGTGTGGAAAACACCACTACCACAGTATGTGAGTGTGCGAGGCAGTGCGGAGGGGAGACGCTGCTGCTAACCAGTCAACGTTGTTGTTTTATTTTCAAAAGAGGAGGCGAGGTGCCACGTATGCTAATTAGCATTTACAAATAAGATGCTATGATTATTCAGGTTTCTAGTGGCACTATAACATGATGGTGGAGTGTACCCCTTAAATAAGTCATATGGGAAGCCAGCCAGTCACCACCACCACCTACTAACCAGCCATCGCACCAGCAATATGGAGTTGTATTGAGGTATATGGTCACATATGTCGTATGGAGGTTTAGCAAAAAAAAAAAAAAACTGCGAAAAACGGAGCTGTCCATTAACTTGAAACAAACTGGTTTCCCTGCAGACATGCAATCCCATCTTAGCAAATATCAATGCCAGAGCAAAACAGCATTTGGTCTACGACGGTGTGTTCATCATATCTCTCATAGACCTCTAGCAGGTGTCCCTGTTTAGGTGTAACCCACAAAGCAAACCTTTAAAGGTTTATCAGCACCATGCTATTCAAGGACGGTTCAACAAAGATAGCTGTTTTGCCACATAACAAATATGAATGCAGCCTAGTAAGGAAAAAAAGTTCAGCGGCTTCCCCTTAAACTCCCCAATCTTGGTGAGAGGCAGGTAGGGGTTAGGGAGGAAGGCTTGCAGGGGGGTAGAGAGGGGAGTGTAGGCAATGAACATGGAGGGAGGCAGTATGAGATAGAAAGAGCCAGGGAGTCGGAGGGGAAATAAGCAGAGAAAGCTTGAATGGAAACGGGAGCAGGCGAGTTCGTGGAGTGGCAATAGAGCCTGTGGTCGTTCTGGCTGTAGCCGTGATTAACACTGGGGTCACAGCCAGAGGCCGCGGCTTGGAACGTACACACACACACACAGGCCTCCCCTGCCCTTATGTCTGACACAATTTGGCACTCGCCATTTATGAGAAAGCAAAACAGATCCCAAGACACCCAGTAGCAGCTCAGATGAATTACCTCCGCTACTGTGGGGTCAAGTAAGTGGATAGATTCAGGCCTACTGTAAACTCTACTATTGCCTGTGGAGGTGTATCTGAAAACCGTGGTCTGGCGCCTAAAACAGACCCCTACATGAAGGCCTTTCTCTGGCTTTTGGTGGGTTACATTCAAGTGTTATAGTGTGAGTAATAAGCTACATTCACACTAGAGATTTTGGTGTGAACAAGAGTTCACTTGAGCTGTTAGTTCCATTCGTTTTGACGACGTGAAAGCTGTTTTCTGAACTAGTGGTGTGCACCATGGGGCCGTGCCCGAGGGGTCTGGGGTACTGGCTCACCTTAACTCCAGTGCTGTGCACATTTGGTGTGCAAGCTATTCGATACAAACCTAGAAATAGATGATGACAATAAATTAATGATGTCATTTTTTTGTTTGTTTGACGATCACACATCAGTGGGAAAGGTACACTGTGGTTGCCCAAAGAAGCCACACTCATATTTAGGGTATGTGTATGCTCTGCATGCAAAGCTGCACATTCATTTCGCATTATAGCCTGTCTCCACGAAAACCTCCTTATCCGAGCAGCTCACATCACTCGCGGCCAGCAGGATCCATTTGTGGCATAGTAAGAATGCCAAACTGTTATTTTGGTTTAGACAATTACAAAACATATGATTAAATAAGCAAATAATGTGTAGAGTGACTTTCCATTACTGCCTATATTTTTTCCCATTTTTGCGGTGCATTTGTAAACAAAAGTTCCTTTTAGGGCTGGCCTGAATACTATATGGTGAGCTTCAAAGCTTCAGTAGTAATCAATAAGTCAAAAACCATCTTGTTACATTGGCAAAGGTCCAGACAATCCAATCCAGTCACATCTAGTCCAAAACACATTTATTAGATTAATAAATACTGGTGGACTGCTGTTGCATTAATTTCATATTAGCAGGCAGATATGATATCCATACATTCTGTCAAGACTCTACAGTAGTTTGCACATTAGCAATTGGCTTTTGATTTACACCTAAATTGAATTTATAGGGGCCGTCCACAGCCTACATTGGCCCTATTACAGTCCATGTTGAAAGTAGAGTATGTCTCTCTTCTTACAGACAGTCAGTTTAAACTGATTGTGATGATTAGTGTAGCCAATAAAATTCCAAACACATGGAATATTTTTTTTACAAAGAACGTGTTGATTAATGGGCAAATATGCATCCATACAGCTAAAAACAACACTATCCGACTCCCAAAATTGAAAATCGAATACCTACCCATTAAACAAATAAAATAGTTGAATATTTTGCTGAAACCGGTGCTGAATCGGGGGGAAAAAATCTTTCCAGTACTGTGCTACTTCCAACTGGAATGAGCTACAAAATATGGTAACACTTTAGAATATCGGCACATGAATTATCATGAATTAATGCACGATTTGTGCATTACTTCCAATAAAATCTCACGAATCATCAGGAATAAGCATGACTTCAAAGTATTCCATGCATTACCTCATGCATTTATTAAAGCATTAACTAAGGTGAGCACATCATCATGTATTACTGTTTATTAAGCATTATCATGATGATGTGGCACTGTTTAGACTCCATATAAGTGGGTTCACTTTAACGCCTGTTAAGCACAAACTGCTCCGCCCATGGCACGCGTACATGTCATGGCAGCTTGTGCGTCCTGTCCGTATGACATGTGTATAGGTGTAAAAGTGGATTTCACGCTGGCAAACAGCCTCACAGCGCCGTTGGACTGTGTTAGGCAGATGCACAAACCTTTTGATACAACATTGCCTAGGCCTACAACTTTCAGAGTCAGAAAATAAACTGAAAATAATATTTTCTGTTTTAAAATATCGCTAAAAAATGTAATCAAGCAACTTCTCATTAATCTAATGTTTCAGAGCAGGAATACTCAAATTGAGCCCATTATCGTTTTCCTACTCGGAACAGAAATCCATTGGCCAAAAGATACACAGACCAAAACAGCCAACGACAAGGGTACAAAAATAAATCACATAGTCTACACAAAAAACACACCCCATACATTTTTATTTTACTTTATTATTGTATTTGTGTAAATATTTCTTATGAGAATGATAATTAGTTTTTGTATTTGTGTAACCTACATTAAACAGTAATGCATTTGAATAGTCCATTATTAGATTTGATTTTCATACTGTTAGATTGTGGTTATGTTGTTTAGTAATTTATGCATCTATTTAAAGTAAAAACACTACACACACAACTCATAAAATGCACGTCTACATTTTCCAATCAATGTTTGCTGAGGATACCTATTTGGCACAACACCGTAAGATGGAGTTTACCATAGAACACTCGATGGGTGTGGTTACAGCACCTTCTGCTGACACACCCCCAGCACTTAAGAACAGATAATGACGGTTATATTTTCACACTTTTGAAACGTAATTGTATATACTTGCTGACTTTTTTATTAATCCAAATTTGGCTGGTTGGTTTATATACCAAACTCAAAACACAAATGTATGCCTGCTTTACACAATCTTTAAACGGAGACAGCTATAGCGAATACGTTATGCTGTTGTGTAGCATAGGCTAGTTAGTTGAGGGAAATACAGGACAGACACAGGAATGCTTAGCCTACTAAACAGAAACGTATTGCGAGCTAGTGGACTTGATGCACTTAATCCAGAAAGCAAGCCAGCCTACATTTCTTGATGCAAGCACATAATGGCTGGACCTGTCACAATTGCCTTATTGATGCAGAAGAGCCTACAAAATCATGAAATCATTCTTGCAAAAGCAATGAAGAGTCAAGAATCAAGAGGAGTACCATAAGAAAAGCAAATTGTCTACTAGGCTTACCACCCCAAATGTTAAGGCATGTTTGAAAATCAATCACACTGTGCATCATGCTAACTGTTGTGGCTATGCGCAAATGCTACACAAAATGAAGGCCCAATGGGTTCAGCTAACGTTTGAGAAGGATGCAAAACACCAAAAATGTTGGACTTATATCTGATTTATTCGGTAATAGTCTATAGTCTAGGCTATTTAGTTTTTACCAATTGGGCCTATCTAATGACGCTCTAGGCGCATGTGTGTAGAGACAGAGATCGCACATCTTGTGATATTGAAGTCAGTTGTCCACCTCCCACCCCCGATTATGGGGGTGGGATGCAATGCCCACCACTTAAACAAAATAAGAAAAAAAAACATGTCCAGCACCCCTTCCCAGAAAATAGTTCCAACGTCCATGTTGAGGGTACACAGAATTAAGTAAGTATATAAGTAATAGCCAAAAACATTTCTAATGAAATGGTATGGAACCGTTACACCCCTAGTTATTTCCAATTGTAGCAGGTACATTTAAGATACATAAAAACAATAGGCTATCGTTTGGATGTTTGAATTTTCTAAACGTAGAAAATGTTGCTGCTTGCACGTGACCTGTATACTGTACCTACACAGCCTACTGCGTCTCTGGGCTGCTGATTGTCTCCCTCAGTTGGCAAACAAATCCAGAATACAAGCAACTATTGACCGACTGATCGCGGTCTGTAAACCGGACCGACATGTATTATTCAGGTTTTTACAGCCTTACGGGGAACCTTCCCCGCTTTGAATTTTGGATTGCTCCACTATAAAAGGTTATGTTGTAGCCTATTCAGGCCATACTCAAATCGAACGCGGCTGATTAAACAATAGCCTATTATATTATTGTATTTATTTAGGCCTATTTATTTATTTTTGCATAGTGCAGCGGCCAATAGGCAAATATAACTTTATTAATGGCGCCGCCCCCCTTCTTGGTAAATTTTTCACAACTATTTCAATGAGACACTCTCATTGACATTTCTGGACCAATGGATCTGAAATATCACAGACGAAATGCCTATAATTTTTAGGTAAAGTAGGCATATAAATAGAGGGAAACACTCACCGATTCCAAATGCACGATACATGACACAGTACTACAGGGTAATTGAGTAAATGATTGACTAATTATGACCCATGTATCTTTCATTATTTAATGTTTTAGCCCTTTGCTAGCAAAACTAAAATATCCTGCTGTTACAAAGAAGAGTAAACTATTTCTACTGTTAACTGTAGTCACGTGACTCCGCCCTGTCCAGTCAGGTGCATGGAAACAAATGGAAAACAAACAAAAAAGCAAAACAAAGGCTGTTATTGCTTAATTATAATAATTTGTTTGATATAATTGAATAAATATCTACTGATTTTCGAGCCAAGTAAGAGTGAAGCAACATGACATGGCACTTCATGCAGTGTCTTTTGCGTCAAAAACTATTGTCTAATTCACAAACATAGTTTTTGCATGGAATTATATGTTCGATAAATACTTAGATGTGTTTTTCTTTAACTTAAATGTTTGCAAGTTGATCAAATAAATTATAAAATGCATTTTTTCCCATATGGAATGGTCCATCCCATAGAACTCTATTTAAATTTCCTCTTCCGGAGCCATTCTTAAAGCCTGCTGGGCGGAGCTTCAGTACTAACTGAGATCCTGTTTAAACAAAATGTCTGATGGTAGTGAATCTGATTTGGCTGGAAGCGGGAGAAAACACACTATCTAATAGCATTTATAACATTTGGACCGTGACGTAATTTTAATTAATTTTAATTTATGTGATGAGTCAAGTGCACGATACAAGTGAGTAAAAAGTCGAAGTCTACGGTATCCATATTTGGACAGTATTTCAAGATAAACAAGGCAATAACAATGACATTTGAAATCAAACCAATAATATCATTCCTTCTCCAATTGGATTGTTGCTTCCCATTCCAAATTTCCCTGTGATAGCCCCATTAGTTTGGCGGTGGAACCATCATTGCATTTTACAAAGAAAATTGAATACATTTTGTCATTGTGCCATGAGAACACTTTTACATGTACTGTAGCTGTAATCACACGATGTGACATTATCTTGGAAGAGGTATTTAGCATTTTCACGCCTGTGCACTAAATCTCGAGCATACAGGAAATAGAGCAAACTGGAGTCTGCTGTACATTATACTGAACTAGTTTGCTATAGAATTCGCCACCAATTTTAAACTTTGCCTGAAATGGGTAGCTCAAAAGCATATTATTAACACCACAGCAAATTTGTTAGAATTGTTTGTGTTTCTGACCTTCCAAATACTAGACTTTGAGTATTTTATCCTTATATCATAAATATATTTTAGTTTATCGTAACTGTATTAAACAAAACATGTTACACTGTAAAAACACATTTCTCATTCACTCAACAGCTTGTTCAGTTAGAGCCTTACTGTATCTATTAGGTGGGTCCATTTTTCAGACACAATCAAATATTTTGTCACCATACTGTATCATGTTATTTAGACTGCTACAGTATTAGTCGAAACATTTTCAGCATGAACACATGCAAGGAAACGGTCGGGTTTGCAGGAGAGAGGTGAGTTTGTTGTCTCTCCCTCTTTCTGTTTGCTTTTCTTAGACGTGGAGGTCATTAATCATAGCGGTCAAATCTACAGCAAAACAATTGAACGAAGGAAAACACAGACAGGAGGGGGGGGGAGGCTGAAGGTGAGAAAGGTGGATAGCTACACTGTGTGTGTGTGTGTGTGTGTTTGTGTGTCAAGGGAGGGGGTGGAGGAGCAATAGGTAGTCAAAGAGACCCTGCACATTTGTAAAGGAGGCATGGCGAATGGTAAAGGCATGGCTGCACAGACCTCATTGGAGGGGAGGTGTTCATATAGTAGCTGGTGCATAATTTGCAGTGTAGCGAGCTAGAGTATACATTTAAATGTATGAGAGTCAGAGAGAGAGGTGGGGGGGGGGGGGAGGGAGGGAAAGAGAGATGCTAAAAATAGCACAGTGTTTGCGAAAAGCCAAGCCAATGTCAGTTTGACGCAGGAAGTTCACCACAGATTGAGGTTAACTGTTGACTGGAACATAGTACTGAGAAACGACTGCTTTTAAAACAGCTTCAGCAATGGGCTTACAATCCACACTGGGATTTCAAAATGGCCTATCACAAGACCAAGCATCTCTTATGGAATCCTGTAAAGTCTCTATATTTTAATGCAGCCACCAGTATACGTTATGGCAGCTGCCTGGAATGACTGTGCTGTATACTACTATTACTAGTCTTGAGAAAAACTTGGGAAATGAGCAGAGATCACGACGAAGCATTCCAAAGCAGGGTACAAATGTCCTGTGTTTGTGTTCCTGTTGTGGTGTTACCCATCTCATCTACAGTTTAAGACCGACATCATAGTGTGTGTTGAAGCATGTTAGCTAAAGACAAAATACGGCAGCTAACGTAGCCAGTTTAGCGGGAGAAATACAAATGTGACATGTTCCTGTCATGGAGGAATTGTTCAAGTCAAGCAGTCAAAACCCACACTAAAGCAAGTGTGGGTTGTTGACTCAGATGTATGGCTAAGTATTCAGTTCCAAATCTTATCGGGTAGAGTAAAAAAAACAACTACAGCCTTGGCAACAACTAGCAAAGTAAATGGGCCTCATCCTGGACTTCACCGTTCAGTAGGTTTATCTGTTGTAATTTCCATTTTGCAGTAAACCTATTTGCGTCATGATAAATTCATATTTAGGTGTCTGTGGTTTGTAAGGCGTGTCAGCATTACGGGCCGTATGATTTACTGTATATATTATGCATCTGGGCATGGTTTCCATTTATCAAAACGCTGAAGAAGAGTGTAGGGGGTAAAGGACCAAACCTCTCATTCTAAACTCTTTCATGGTACTGGTGTGTGCACCTTCCATAGGTCTTCACCACAGCGTAACTAATCATGTGTCAGTCAATGTGCACGTAGAAAGAGGCATTAGTCAAAATACCTGTGTCAGGACTGTGGTCATTAGAGCAGTTACTGTCTGTCTGGCAGGCACACGCATGTGCACGCATGCACAAGCACGCATGCGCACGCACAAGCACGCGGACAGATTGAGGTATGTACAAATAAAGCCAGAGCAGCACAAAAATTGTGAAGGATGGCCTGTTAGCGAGCTGATATAGATCACACCTTTGTGTGTGTGTGTGGCACACGTGCGCATGTGCAAGGCTGCATTCAACTGCACGTTTGCTCCGCTGCTCTATGTATTCCCCCCCCCCGTATGCGTCTTTGTGTGCACATGCACGCTTGTGTATTGGGTGTGCGTGTGACGTGCACGCAGCTGCATGCACAGCCATACCCGGTGTGTTTGCGCACTGCATCCTGTTTAATAACACACACTCTGATCCCATTGAGATAAAGATAACAAAGTTAGAACTTCATAATATTTCTTTTCCCATAACAGAGCAACTCAGCCACACCCAGTCATATAACTCCATGCAGATGAAATATGACCTTCATTACCTTTAAACCTCACAACACACTGCAAGCCAGTGAGGAGAAACAGAAATTGCTTGTGCCTCTTGACTGAAAAGCGAGAAATAAATCGGACCAGCCGAGATTTTACATTACCACGACAAATACTGTGAGGGGAGGGGAAGGAGAAATGGAATGAGAGAGCAAGAGATAGATAGAGAGAGAGAGAGAGAGAGAGAGAGAGAGAGAGAGAGGAGGCATACAAATTGGCAGGAAAGGGCAGATCTGACCGAATAGTTGAAGAAGAAAAAAAAAAAATGACAGCTCAAATAATGTAAGGCTATAAGCTGTGAGCCAAGCTATGAAATAAAATAAGCATTTAGCGGGGGGAACCATGTTTAACCATGCAGTTGAATGGCTCCCCTGAGAAGTGTGTTCCCTCTTTCTCTTATGATGGACTTAATTGCCTCTATCTGTGTTGAGGTATAATATTCATCTGAGGTTTAATGCTCTGCATTACGGCCTTGTACATCACATATAGGGGCTTCAAGAGACAGGTCACTCCTCAAACGACGCCCCAAAATAATGAGCCAGATTACAAAGCGACGAGAGAAGCAAGCGGTTGGCTCCCCGTTTATGTTTGCAAAATCGGAGCGCTCCATGCTAACCGCGGCTGAATAACTCTGGTATGCGCGCAGTCAGGCAAAGCTGAATGAATCTGATCGCAACGAGTGCAATACTCCGTTCATGTGGGTCTCTCAAAAACGCACGGTTCGCCGGGCTAAACGCACAGAAATCCCCTCCACCTCTGACCCTCGTAGCTCCGGTAAGGTATAGGGTTACAGATGGCCACACAAACGTGCCATTGTGCTTCTGGTAACACAATGAAAACAAAGCTAACACATCACTGACATTCAACCCGCGAACCATCACACTACCTAACTGTGACTCACAACATAATACACACCAAAAAAAATTTGTATATATATATATATACTGAATATAATAATACAGTGATATATATCTTATACTTGTCGGGAGAGAACCCCCATCCACTTTACGAAAAGCACACTATAGGTACATTACTATAAAGTGAAAGGACTTTACTAACATTAAACATACGAGCAAAGCCTTACATAATTGTTTGACAACAGAACATACATTGCACATTTAATTTCTTTAAGATGTGGTTCCTAAATCTGATGGTTTTCATCATGCAAAGGCTAGGAAACCATGCCTGTGTGTTCCATTAAATCTATTAAACTCACTTACATTATATCGTAGTGCCCACTGCACAATAGGAGCCTTTCAAGGACAGCCCCCAAGGAGGCCAACAAAGGCCTCTCTCTTTCAGGGACTCGTCAAGTAATTCAGAAATAGCCAAACAGAATTTTGTACGTGCCTTCCCTTTTTTCCACGGGGCCGACACAAACAGTTTCCTCAGTCAAGCCAAAGAGAATTTCAGAAAAGAGGAGGAGGAGGAAGAAATGAAGAGAGTGAGGCAAAAGAGAGCAACAAGGATACCTGTCTTTTAAACGCCTTTAAGTGCCTTTTAGAAAATGACATGGAGCATATTGGAGTAATGGCCACTATACTGTAACTGTATTCCTGTGGTAAACCCATATGTTTGCATGCATATTTGTTCTCGTTGAATGAAATTTCAGTTACTCAAACTGAACGAATTATCTTCGGTATAGTATGTGACATGAAAACATTACAAAAAAAGTCCAAACTTCCAATGTAGTTAAGTTAACAGTATACCGTTTACTGAATGCTTAAGCGTAATCATATTTTTTTCTCTAGAGTTCCAAAACAAATGTTTTAAGTAGTACACACACAAATATATTGTAATTTTCCTGGACATTATAAATGCAGCAGAGAACCTTAACACGTTCCCAAAGAAACTGGTGCCATGCAATGTATTTAAATGTAAATGTAAACTGTGCAGCACCATCTCCTCCCTGTCAATAGGGCTCACAATAATCCAGTGTTCATTCACTCACTCGCCAGACACACTCACCATCCGGGCTCTGCCACTAGCAATCAGGCAGAAATTTCTATTACCAATCTAATTGTGCATTCCACCCTGACAAGATCTCATTAAACCTTAATTATACACATGTTGTTTTCTACAAACATCTCCATTTGGGTCTCTCTGCCTTGTAATTGTTCTGCAGGGACGACCAGCTGAGATTTTACAGACTGAGAATGAACAAGAGAGAGAGAGAGAGAGAGAAAGAGACGGGAACTAGGTCATGCCTCTCCATAAACAAGGCATGGTTTCTAAAATAATATACCCATCCAGTGGAAATAATGCCAAACAAGTGAGTGAATGTGGAGCTCATGTAATATTTACAGAGCACTAATACATCGATGGCAGGTCTTTTTATCAACCCCCCTTCCACACGCACGTACACACACACACACACACACACACACACACACACACACACACACAAAGCCAGAGCTTTGCTTGTTCTTTTTTTCTATCCATTTGAATTTCACAGAAAGCCACGACTACACTGACACAGCTAGTAGAGGGAGTGGTGTTGAGATGTTGAGTTTCTCTCTCTCTCTCTCTTCCTTCTTCATGTTTTTTCCCTGTCCTCTCATTATTTACCTCTCCCTCTCGCTCTCTCTCTCTCTCTCTCTCTCTCTATCTCTAGGTCATCTCTTTCCATCCACCGGCTCTCTCATTCCTGGCGTTGACTGTGTTGTTCTTTTTACATAAAAAAAAAGGGAAAGTGGGCCTTAATCCAGAGCCTTTGAGGCGTGAGCGATGATATTACTGTGGAGAATCAGCCTTTTAAAATCCAGCTGCTTCTGTAAGGTCACTGAGCACTTGTTCGCCGTCAGGCCCAGCATGAGGCTTGGGGCCCAGACCTAACTGACTGTGTCAAACTGGGATCCTAAGCCCCGCTCTGCCATGTAATGCTAACTTTAACACTGCGAGAAATCTGTCCGAGAACATCTAGGTGAGGCGAATCCACCGGAGTTATACCTTTTTTAATGCATTTTTGTGTTTTGTTTGAGTTCTCGCCGTCTCAGATGTTTAGTTGTTGTTGTTGTTGTTGCTTTTTTCAGCTGTTTCAGCAGTTTTTGCCATTTATAGTTTGCTTGCGTTGCTACTTTCATCTTTTGAATTGTTGACACATTTCTTTATATTTCTTCTTTATATGTTTTGCATTAGTCCCACCCAAAGGCATTTTTATTTAGTTTTGTATTAATACGTAAGTTAATACAATGTGTCAGATATTAGAGGTAAAATGGTCTGAACATTTCATGTGAGTATTATTATGATATTGCTAATGTGCTGAAAACTCTCAAAACACACTGCGTATCTTACTGTACAATAAGTAACATATCTAGCATGTTTTATGATATTTATATATATATATATATATTTGCACAATATGACAGAACTTCAGTGAGCAATACATGGATACCTTTGAGCACTGGCCAATGGCCATTGGCGGTAAAAGCATATGGCTAACTTTGGTTGATGCTGAACATTATTTAAATGCACGGTAATGAAACAAGGTTTAAATTATACAAAATAAAAATATATATTAATACTAACTATCTAACTATCATGAATTCTACAGTGGATTATCATGAAACCATCCCTAAATATATATATATATATATATGTATATATATATATATATAAACTGTATATACAATACTGTATAATGTGTGTATATGTTAACAGTTAACGTTGTCCTTATAGTCATCGGATATCATTAAAATTAGATTTGGAACTAAATAAAGACCTTTTAGTGTCACCACCCTTTGCAGTAGTGGCACAAAGTGCAAAGTGAATACAATCTAAAATTGTCCTTAGCATATCCTAAAGACCTCTCTAGGGACTCACAGCAGTTCATGTTGATGGTGACTGTAGGAGCCACATTTACATTTTTCATAACTCTTTTAATTTACTGTTTTCCTTCTGTGCTCTGTTATTCGTGCGTGAGCCGCACCATGCACCCTCTACAGGTGCGGAGGTGGAGGGCGCACCTATAAATAGAGGTGCGCTTTGAGCATGGCGGAGAGGGCGGGACAGCACACAGTTATTGACCTCAGTCGCTGCGTACCACCAAAGAACCCAATAACTCCTGTTAATGTTTTAAGTTCCATTTTTCTGTTACAATAAAACATCTTGCATATTACTATTCACGTTGGAAATCATTCAAGCCGCGCCTGCGAGTCAGACATGCTACACCCCGCACTCCCCAAAGTGGACGACAATCTGGAAGGGCCATAGGACATGCCTCAAACCAATTTGTCGTTTTGCCACTACAGTGACTTACATATATGCATTATTGATACCCACCAACAGAAGAAAAGATACAATAACAACAGTTATTTATTTCTATGATGCCAAGCTAGCATGCTTCACGGTTGCTTGTCAACTGAAGGGAAAAAAAGGTTTCTGGAATTTATTTCCCCATACTAGGCAGTTATTTTGTGTATTTCATTTCTTTTCTGATCATGTTTTTTCTTTTTCTTTTTCTTAATTCAGTTGGTAAGTAAATGTGTTCCATTCTTAGCTCAATTACAGTGGAACAACACTCATTTCACCCTGACATCAAAGATGCTCACTCTACGGTGGGATATGAGCCGTGTCGAGATAAACAAACATGACATATTAAACAGTGGAATGGCTCACTCTTATTATCCAACAAAAATAAATCTGGGAAACACTAATTATAATGACCTGCACCCATTCCCTGATTTACTAGGGTATTGTGGTTGTGTGTGTCTGCGTGCGTGTGTGTGTGTGTGTGTGTGTGTGTGTGTCACATCCCTCTCCTGCTGCAGTCTTAATAGGCAGTCTCTTAGATATTCGCTACAGAATAGCGCTCATGCAATATTAATATTACACAAAAATATGGAAGCAGCAGCCCCACTCCATCTCTCAGTCCCTACATAATTGACTATGCAAGGCTTCAAATCAGCTAAGAAAATGAGAGATAAAGACATATAGGGCAAAGGAGTGAAAGAAAGAAAGAAAGAAAGAAAGAAAGAAAGAAAGAAAGAAAGAAAAAGTGAAGTTACTAGAAGTAATTAAAGAGGAATATGGTTAAAGAAGGGATCCTGGTTCTTGTCATCCATGAAATGTCACCTGGTGTAACACTGACAAGTCCGGGGCTAAATGTCAACAACAACAACAACAACGAGTACCACGACTACAAGAGTTGTAGCTTGAACAGTGGCACCCCTCAGGGGTCGTAAACCCACCTAACCTGCGGTGAGACAAGGCTGCTTGCCAGCGTTGTGTTTATATTTAGTTTATAGAGATCACCTAGGCGAAAAAAGGCATTATGAGAGTTCAGAAGAGTTCAGAGTTCAGTGAATTAGAATATACCGGTACACCATGTTACAAAAGTCACTGGCATTGGAATATTTTCTCTACTCAGCAGTTCTTAGCTCAAACGTGTTCGGAGCAGACCTGGTAAAAGAATCAAGGGGACCCCGATATCAGTTTTTCCTTCAATCTGAAGGTTATATTAACATCCCAAACTATTTAGGGAGGTTATTCTCTCTGCGGGAATATGAGCCTTTGGCTTGTTGCAGGTGCGAGGCTAGCAGGGTGACTGCAGAACGATGGGGTCGACACCCTTGGCAGAAACAAAACAAAACAAACACAAAAAAGAACTGTAGTTATTTTGTATCCCTGCTATAAAGAAGAAGAAGAAGAAGAAGAAGGTCTGTGGGCACAAGATAGGGTAGTTGGGGTGGGGTGGGGGCAATGGGGGAGGTGGGGGTTAGTGCACCTTGACAGGAAACACAGAGGTGAAGAGATGGTGGAGGTTAGTTTGACAATATGAAAAGAAGAAGGGGGGGGGGGGGCAA
>JAODTR010000020.1:1368764-1392134 GCA_025399935.1 Amblyopsis rosae | reverse complement strand
AGAGAGAGAGAGAGAGAGAGAGAGAGAGAGAGAGAGAGTGCAAAAGAGAGATACAGATCAGGGGAAATGCAAGAGGTTTGCAGGGGAGGAAGGTGAGGAAGGGTGGGGGTGGGGGGGGTGGTTAGTGCACACTTGCTCTCACCGCAACACCTGAAAAGTGCAATGGAAAAACGTCTGGTTTCCTTCTGCAACTTTGGTGGTTTTTCATTCTGCTCCTCCCTGCAGCATGTAGCTAATGCCTGCTACTGTAATGCTGCTAAAAACAGGTAATAACAGATATATATATATATATATATATGAAAAACATAGACTATCAGAGGAAGACAATAGCACATAAAGCCACATTTTGCTCTGCTCTGCTCTCCATCACGATGCTACCCTTTTACCTGGAGAGCTAGCAAGGCCACGGTTTGTTTTTATTTCTCTCCACTTTTGAATAAACAACTTCAGCATAGAGAGGATCAGATGTGAGCAGACATACAGTATATCTTCACTATTACAGCAGACAAACCCTGACAAGGAACTTTGTGGATTGTGGATAACATATGATTCTCGGGCAGTAAGAGGATGAGTTTCTGTAGAAATGCTATGTTAGCACTCTCTCACTTGGTAAATGATTTGGCAAACGTGGCCCAATACATCAATACAATCTCTATTGTAATTAAAGAAAAGGGTGCCCACCAACAATATCACAGATATGTCTCCCCTACACTTTCTCTCCCTCTCTCGTCTGCTCTGTCTCTCATTGAACCCTGGAGTAGTGAAGAGATAATTCAAAAAGCACTTGCATTGAGTGAAACATGAAAAAGGAGACGGTGAAATTAAATTCTATTTTAAATCCATTGTTCTTTCATTTTGTCCTTGGTAACATGAATGCATGTGAGCTAGATTCTAATTATGATTTTTGCAATACAAAACATTATTTTAAAGGAAGAAATTAGGGTTTCACAAACAAAGCAGATTTGTAGAAAGAAGTGTTTTGTCAGACAGAGTACCGCAGCAGTATAAATGTTCTATAAAACTATATTATCTATCTTATCTTTTGCTAACTGTCTTTAGTATGAAAACAGTGATTAAGAAATTATTAAAAACTGAAAGTTTAATCATGATACAATACTTATCTTGGTTATTCCTCTTTTCTGAACAGTGCTGAACTCATGTTATCAGAGACCCTTGTGGTTTAGCCTCCAATCTCTACAGTATAGATATATTCTTGATGTGCATAATTTACAAAAATATTTTGGATATACTATTTAAATTTATTTAATTTAGAAATGTAATGTATTATTTAATATATGAATGTATTTAATAAATAGTAATGCGCAAAGAACTCCAACAGCCACTAAATCAGGCACTCCATACAGTAGGTGTTGACCACTCTTTGTTTTTCTTCGTGATTTATTACCCTACATTTTCCGACATTGCTTCTAGCTCAGCGGACGCAATTTTTCCGCAAAGCTCCTACGAATGTGTTTCCTTGTATTTCACGTGTTGTTGTTGGTGGGCGTGCCATGTAGGCTACGTACCATAGACATAGTCATCTTGAATGGTAGGAGCGCTGCATTGATTAGTTAGAATTACCGTCAAACAAGGGTGACGGCATGCAATTACAACCATTGACACTACACAAAAAAAACTGGGTCAGATGCGCATATGAATCGCATTATTTGCGATTTGCTAATTGCAATGGTTCAAATCGCAATTTCGGTTTGAAAACGATTAATCGTTCAGCCCTATTGATTGACGATATGGACAAAATGTATATCACGTATAGCGCTGTCCCGAATACCATTTTACAGGTTTCGAATACTTGATGGTATGTCCAAACGAGTCAATTGTGTTGATGATACCAGTGTAGGGCAGGCAATTACATTTCAACATGTGTTTATATTGAGACAGTAGGGATTAATTGGAAAACTGCATGGATAATGTGAAAAAACGAATACTCACATATCAGTATTTAAATCAAATACATACCCAGTAAGAGAATGAATATACAGAATAAATATACAGCCCACTACTGCTTAGCACTGGCTGTGTGTCTGTAGTGGAAGTCATCACTCACGTAGTTTCTATTATTTCTGTTTGCCTTGAATACAGCTGACTGCTGCGCCCGTCGTTCAGTGACAAATGCTGTAAATGTATAGCTTATCGAAATAACGGAAATAAATGTAAAAATCATATCACCGTTATTGAAAAATGTTTTATCGCGATATAAATGAATATTTAATTAATCTCAAGCCCTATGATAGCTTGATATCTTAATCTAATTGGTGAGCTTAATAAGGTATTGTAGATGGCACGAAACTTGCAAAAAGTTGAACATATTCGCTTTATTGTTTTAAGCATTTCACTACTAGTAATAACACTAATATAATGAAATAATCTATTCCTATATCAATTATTCTAAACCTACCTTATAGAGTTGGTCCGTAATTACTTAGTTCATTGTGGTCTTCAGTGGGCTATGGAGAAAAATCACACTAGAGCCTTACTGCCCATGTGTATCATTTGCTTCATTATTACCTACAGTAAAGGCTCCTTGTGAAACACAAAGTCAGCATACACAACTAAAATTGGAGCTGCCAATGGGGCCAAGGCCATAAGATGCTCATTGCACACCAGGCATTTGATTTGCTGAGCATTCAGTGTTCATAGGGAATACAAACTACCTGTGAATGAGAGGTGGATTCTGTAACCCCACATCAGGTAGTAAATATAAGCAAGGACTCCAGTTTGAGGTCAACAGCCAACTGAACACAATGTATATCGCAGAGCTACACGAGATGTCTAAGGTCTGAGGTCTGTATACTGTGGGAGATACTACTGTAAAAGTTTGATTCCCTTTGTTTCTTTCAGTAGTAGGCCCACTGATCAACCAAGACATAACATACTGTATGTGTGTTATTTACTATGCATACTACACAATGTTCATATGCTTTTTGTTTTGTTTTAAGGCATGATAATGTGGTGATTATAGATACAGTACACATTTGAATCATTAATAAAGCCTTAATATGGCTTAGGAGAAATTATTCAAAAGTAAAACCCAGACGTCTAAGTGTAATGGCGCTTATCCACTACAAAGTACAAGCTCCACTAAACTTTCCTCGGTTCAACACAACTCACTTTCAGGGCTTTTTCATCACAGTCGAGTAGGCATACCTGCTCTACTCGACTATTCGCTTTAGCCTACTTTGTTGTCCACTGCAGATAGTACCCCCTTCCGTGTAGTACATACTCATACTCATACGTAGATCGGTATTCATAAAAAAAAAAAAAAAAGATATATTATAAACATGACCCTGCACTGTTGGAATGTCCTGTAGCTGTGTTCAGAGATGTCTAAAACGACCTTCATGTTACGCGACTTGCCGACCTGACCAGCTCTCGCTAAATAATATTGACATGTAGTCGAAAACTCCTACTTTCATCACGCCGTGATTTAATAAATAATGAATAAAACATTGCGGCTTGCGGGTTCAATCCAACCAGTAGTCTGCATTGTTGACACCTCACATTTTGGTATTGCCGCAGCTTGTGTGGATCTTCGACAGAGCAGGTACAACAAAAACGTGCCTGGTCCCGTCCTAACCTTTGCCCAATGTAAAAGCAAAAAATGTCAGGCGAGTAGAGTTGGAATGCTGTGAAAAAGTGCCATAAAATATACACATTCTGGAGGTATGGAACAACTGGAATGGATCATGGAATTGTATGGATGACCCTTGTTTGCACAGGTTTTCATATATTGAATTACCCATTCACCCCGAATAGTTAATAGAACATTTGGAAACCAGTCTGTATTTGAATAATAACATCTCTATTCATGCACATTGCATCGTGTGGAGCAAGGATTGTGTCGGACCTGGAGTTAATGATTTGTAAGATAATTTAATACATTTTGAGAGATTTTGTTTTGAAACAAACACTAATAGTGTTTTAATATGAATACTTTATGGCTTATAGCAAGCATTATCAATCAATGTGATTGCTATGCAATCACACATGCCAAACTTTCTCTGCATTACTTTCTACAGTATGTTACTTCACATTACTAGACGTCAGTGTCCAACCAAACAACCCCTTGAGACCCCTGCATGTTATTCAAACATCAACGTTAGTCTGAATGCGCTTCATAGCCACTGTTTGTATGCTACTATGACAAATTGACAGTGAGACTCGCCATCAAATCAGGCTGGCCGTCCAAAAAAATTGCAGAATCATCAAATGTTTGGGGTTACTCATAGCATGTTAGAACAGGGGTAAGTATGTATGTATGGGTGAGACTGAGAGGTGAGAGAGTGTGGGTGAGGGGGAGAGGGGGGTGCGAGATAGGGAGATAGGTCTTACCCCAGAAGAGGGCAGTCTTTTGCCGTCAGGGTTTGTGCGCATGGGCAGAGAACTGTAGAGCCTCACACCTCGATCTGCAGCACTGTATTTGCTCTGGAGGGTGAGAGAGAGAGAGAGAGAGAGAGAGAGGGGTGGGGAGAAAGATTTTATGTACACATACTCTCTTGTAAACACATTCCTCCCTGTGAACATTCTCCTAGCCTTGGAAAAATATAAATTAACTATTAATTCTCAGGAACAGCACCATGTACAGAAAATTCTGCCCGAAAGGTTAGCCATAAACAAAAACAAAAGGAATTTGTATTTGAGAAACATACTTCTCTCCAAAGGAACCGAGGCTACTGTTAAACTGCCTATCTTAGTCCTTTCTTTAGTAAAAGAAAGTTAAAAAATGAATAAAAAGTGTGCACACCCACATCCCATCATATTAATGTTGAAGTATTGTAGCATATGCTATAACTGGATAAAGTTGCCTCAGTATTCCCACATGTGGCTTGTAAAAATGATGAATAACTTCAAAATTAGCCTAACCAGATACAGTACTCAGTAGCCAGGGTGCCTGTGTCTGTGCTACACTCCAAACTCCACAGTTGTCACACTGACTTCTGTTTGGTCATGTTTCATTGGCAGTCAGTGTCAGTTGGCGAGCAATCACAGATTAGCAACCAACAAAAAGCAGTGCATTTGTCAATTTGCAAAGTTAAGACCCTGACTCATCACAGCCCCAGCGCTAGTAGGAGACCAGCTGTGTGAAATCTCCACTTGCCAGTGTTCGGGCAATATAACACAACCTGTAGGAGTGTTGGCACGGCCATTGCTACATGGGAAGCTAATGATTCGCAACAAGTAGTGCCTGCCAGGGGAGGAATGCTCAGCTCACTAGGGTTTACACCACGGCCCACCAGCACAGCAGGGGATAGCCAGGGTATTCTCTCTATTGCTTTTTTACTGTTATTCATACTGCTTCTCTCTCTCTCTCTCTCTCTCTCTCTCTCTCTCTCTCTCTCTCTCTCTCTCTCTCTCAAATATCTTACTTTACCTCACAAGTTTCCCAACTTTCTTTAGTGAAGATTTGCCATAGTCATCTTATCTGCATGTAGGCTAGATAGATAATAGTAATACTAAAGATAGGTATAGTTCATTGGCCTTGGTTGGAGGAGCAATGACAGGAATTGCGTATTAGTGTGGTTTAGTGTGAATAATGGTATAAAACATTAATGTGTTACAATAAATGACAACAAGCTGCTTTGTATAGTAGGCAGTGTCCTCTGCAAACATGATGTGTACAACACTCTAATGAGGCTCCATGTAGATGTTCGAGGGAAAGGGAGCAATACAATGCAGTAGCCCAGAACAAATATTATCTTTCCTTTTCTTTTATTCTCTCTCTCTCTCTCTCTCATGCTCTCTCTGACAGTTTATTTTATTTAAATTGTTTTTGTAACTTGCATGGTGTCACTCAATAGACCTTCCTTGCAGTGACGTGCGGTCAGGTGCGGCAGAGGAGGCAGTGCCTCCCGTGTCATAAAACGTAAAAAAAACAATATGATTAAAAATAAATACATAACTATTTGTCCACTGCGCCCTGATCAAAATTGAATTATTGCATGATTCCAGTCATTTCCAATTATTTTTATAGTCAATGTCGCTGAATGTGTGTATTCTCCTGTTCAACCAAATACGGGGAAACTTGCGAACGGCGGCAGCGACGAGGTGAGCCTCCTCGCTGCCTCTGTTTGCTCTTTCGCTCGTTCATTCAGCGACATTGACTATAAAAATAATTGGAAATGTACCTTCATGTCTTCTCACAAATACAAATTGACACATACACGCAGTTGAAATCACACAAACTGAAAGTCAGACACAGTAGCTATAGAATACAATGTATCGTACTATATTTAACATGTCTATAAGAAAATATCTCTCCAGCAGTGACAAATAAGTCTGCTGTTCATTTCTGGTCAGTCACATGGTGCTGACAAATACAGCCGAAGCACATTGCATCATTCAGCCTTTCTAAGGGGAGATGCCATAATGTTACTCTACAGTTTGTCAGCCCTCACATAACAAAGCATAGCAAAGCACTTCAACTCCAATAGCCTATACTTTATTCCAAAACCTTGAGTATTGACTCTGTATTAATCCCCAAAGAGAAATGTATATTTTACATTTTGTAACACTCCTACAGTACATATTAGTAGGCCAGTTGGAGACACCGCATGAGAATATATAGGCGGTCCCCTGAGGAACAGTGAGGATACTTGCTGTCTAAGGATTCTAGTGCAATGCTCGCTATGAAAGTTACAAAACAGATGAGTGGACAGCAGTGGCCACATTGCCAATATGGTTTTACAGTATAGTACCGCCATTATGATGCTACATTTTGCAGGGAACATTTTGAATACATCACACACAATTCTGCTTTCTTCCTATACCAAATAAGCAATGCATGTTATATAACATCAAAACAGACACTATATGAGAATAATGTTCAAAGGAACAAATTAATGTACAGTCTCAGAATAAAAGGTTACCTTTTTTTCTAGAAAGATAAGCTTGTTTCCCCCGCTATTCACTGTTCTGAATACACTTCAATTCACTTTAAGTAGTCACTTGTGGGCATTATTGCCAGCTATTAGGCCTAAATGTCACTTTCGGTAAGGCATGTTCTGTCTTGTGTTATATCTTCGCTAGATAGATAACACATTCATTTTCGAGCTATGAAATGAATCATATGCCACGAGGCAGGGCGCTGTTGGCCGTATACTTAAAATGTGTTTTAGTTTCTGCTATGTGGCTTGTTAGCATGTAGCCAGCGGTTGGACTAAATGAATGCCTCACAGGCTACAGCTACCTTAGCCAGCGGAGGAGCCGGCGTAAGTGAATGTTTGATATTTCTCCAGTGTGCCAGGCTAATCTGGCCCTGTGGCATGCCATTACGGGGCTAATAACAGCTGTCTGCAGCCTGGAGGGGACATGGGAGGGTCTGGCCGTGCTAACTGGCCCTGACAGACTCATTACGAGTGCTGGAACCCAGCACGGCAACAGCCAAAGTCCTAGCACTTTAACATAGGCTTACAACACATCAGTAGCGTGTAGAATATATTGTTCTTTGCATTACTTTCTTACATGTTTCCTCTCTTTTGTTCGCTGGCCTTCACTGGAGAACGTTTCACGTTTATCTCTTCTCTTTCACCTTTCATCAGATGTGTGCTCCCTCTTTCAGATATCCAATGACCGTTTCTGTGTCAATGTTTGACTCTAAACTCTTCCCATGTCTTTTAGCACCCTCACGCTCACACGTCTCAGAGGCAAATGGTTCGCGTTCATATGTTTCGTCACCTTCTCAACCGAGAACATGCGTGTATGGTAACTAAAGGAAACAACAACGGTGTGAATCTGTAAATCTAACTGTTGGTTTGTTGCCACAGGAAGATGCCGCACCACACAGAGAGAGAGGCTGCAGTCCCTGTGAACCATGAACCTCTGAGCTGAGCCTGTTTGGGTACAGCGGGGACTTCCCCGGGCAGACAGACAGCGAAGCAAACACTGCCCTGTCACTTACCAGGTCTCAGCCAATCAGCGCGAAGCAGGCCAGGCATGCAGCGAAACAAAGACAGAGAGAGCCAACGATGGAAGTGTTGATACAGGACCATAACAATAGGGGGAGGGGACAGAACTAGGTATGTGATATGCTATCTTGCACTACTGTAGTCATGTGATGGAGCCCTTTCTATTAACAGATGTAAACCAACACACAAATAGGCCACAAAATCTGATTGTGCCAATAGAGACAAAGGGTTGCATGCTTGGCAATATGCTACCTAGATGCTAGAAGCAATTTTTTATTTATTTGCTGTAACAACAGATTCGAACAGCTTCAGAAATCACACTAGTCACCAAAGAGTCATACAGTATGCATTCATTCATAAATAAATAAATAAATAAATAAATAAATAAATAACACATGAACTTAATACTGTATGTGAATATGCTTCACTTGTGTTCACAAGGTGTAGTATGGGACATGAGATACCAGCACAAATATTGGCTCTGTCTTTTTAAAGGCCTTGGTACTACGGCACAGTAAAGCCCAAAAGCACAGCTGAGGGGTATTGTTACCTGAAACATTAGCTGATGCGTGTTATATCATTTACACAGGTCTGGAATTAATGGAACATGTGTGTCTATAACTGACATTCTTCCCAGTTTAGCTGAAAGGCCTGCACACATCGACTTTAGTGGTGACAAGAATGCAAGGCCTAGACCAGTTTATGCGGGAAACCTATCGACATCTAATCCGTGTTTAAATATGTTATGTATTATTCCACCTATTTTATGTATGCACTCCCTGCAGAATGTGTTCCCACACGGGCACATATGCATACACATACCAGTATATGCAATAAAAATCACCCACCACAAACTCATTAAAACATTTGAAATGTTTTAACATCTGAGATCCCACGATAAAAGACAACGATTCTGCATTCGAAGCCTGTAATACTGACTTTCAATTCAGTGTAACAAAGATTCTAATAATGCTATTTCAGTTGATGCTGATGTTTCCTGTCAATTACATTACATAAACCTGTTGTTGCATAATATTTGTCAGTGGTGGTCTGACAGTCAATAAAAAAAGTATGAATCATCTTTTCAGTGGTTTATACAGGTTTGGAGTAGACAACCCTGAGCACTGAAGCATATTGGTTTGCATTGCAGCAAGAGATGGACTCGTTTTGTTTTTCACTCAGCCTTATTGGATTTGATTTGACTGGACATATAATTAAATGTACTGTCCTACAGTACACAGTATATCGCTGGTTTTCAAGCTGTTATAGCCTGAACCACATTTTTATTTCATGTGTTAAATTTAATCTAAAACAGCACTTTGAATTATCACTTATTTGCAGAGTCTGCACTTCTGATTTCTGACAGCGACCTTTACGTTGTTTAACGTGCATACATTTTTTATGATTAAGGAAATGTTGGAATCAAGGCAGTATAAACCCCAACCTTGAAAGGAATTGTAAATGGTATATGGTATAGTTTAAAAAAAAGGGCAGTATACCTTCCTAGTCAATTCATTCATCAGCCATTTCCCTCTTTAGTTCTATGGGGACACTATTAGCTAATACAGAAAAGGTGTGTATACCTTTTCTTAAGTTAGGTATGTCCCTGTATTGTATATGATTACTCCAATGCAGAGAATAAACTATTATCATCATTCTCACACAATCTTTCATCACCAATGATTCTTGAATATGTCGATAACAGAGATTTGAACAATGGAATTGGTTCCTCATTCGTGCATACAGCAAATAAATACATTGAACTAGATGGATTTACAACCTCTTGTAGTAAATGTAGTCTAGAAAATCCAACTGCCAATAGAAACCACATCACTGCAGTGGAATAGCAGTCTTCATAACGCTGCTATTTATAGTTAGGTGAAACGTTACATGACCAGTATTATATTGCAGCCACAATTCTTAGAAACTTGTATATTATAGCTATAACTATTTGTATCCATGCCATAGCTATCTAAATAATGTGTTTCATTTGATAGAATTCAGACCCGCGGTAGTTTGACTTTAGCATTAACTTGTCGTGGTCACTTTACATTAGTAATGCACTATCACACTAAAACTGCTTTACTGGTGACACTCCATTTCATTTCAGGTATGCATGCATGACTGCACTGATATAGATTTTCCTTTATATTGTTCTCTCCCTTCTCTTTTCTACTACATTGGACCTACACCCTTCTTGTGCTGCCATATTCCCTGTTTATATGGCCCAGATAGCTGCAGTTTGCAAGCCTCCTTTGGTCAACACTGTGTCATTTACACTGAGGCACAATGCAACAATAGGAGACATCTGCTGTGTATACTAGGAAACTGTAAATAGACGTGCTGTGACATCAGCTTTTCTCTCTCTGTCTCCGTCTGATTCTCCTCTTTGTGTAATGTTTAATTCTCCTTTCTCTGTATCTCTCCTGACCATCCACACATCACGGTATCTGCTCTCTCGCCTTCACATTTCCGTTGACTGTAATGGTGTAAATGGAGCCTTATGAGGCTGTTCCCTAAAGTGGACGGGGTATGAATAAACCTCTGGCCCACAACATCTGGGGTATTGCATTTTACAAGACCAGTAAAACGATAAAGTGGTACACTGAGATGGAGCATTTATTGGTTTACTTAACAACTCTCCAGTAACTGGACATCATGGCTGTGATACTTTGTTCGTATTGATTACTGGTATGAGGTATGTTATCTACATACAGTACTGAGTTCAGTGTGGACAGTTGCTATTGTACAATACAACGATTTAACGGTATACATCTTTCTGCGGCCACGCGCGCGCGCACACACACACACACACACACACCTGCCCATTTTCTGTTCTGTTTCTGACACAAAAGCCATGGAGATGAAGCACATTAATAAAGTGCAGAGCATTTTTCTCTCACAGATACTGAGGGAAAGGGGGACGCGGGGTGGGGGGGAGGGGGGAGGGGGGGGGGGGTCGGGTAAGAGAACATTTTCAATTTAATTTATTTTTCTTTGAAAAGCCTCATCTTTTTATGAGGCAGACTGCCGAACACTATAGTGTTACAACAATGCAAGTGACAGACAGAAACAGTGCTGCTGTGATCCGGCTAAAGCACTACTCTTATAGGAGGCAAACAGCTGGTCTAAGAAGATTGGAAAAGGTTCGTCTTATGCACAAACAGCCTATACAAACACTAGTTCATGTCAATGTACTCTTTTTAAAAGCAGAACGTCAAGACATTGGGTGTGATGAGACTATAGAATGTGTATGCGAAACCTTGGCTTAGACTAAATATATATCTTTTGAATATTACATGTCATGAGTTTTATGGATACAGTGGCATGTAGTAGTTGACAAAGAATGAAATGCTGTTGGTCCTATAGTCTCCCAGTCAAGACACAACTAGACGTTTGACTACAAGTTCACCTACGGTGTGGCAATACTTGGATTATGACCAGCGGACATCATGACCGCCTTAACAGGCCTTAACGGCTTCTCGCAGAAATGCATGTCCTTACTCGAGAGATGCAGAGTCTCCAAGTGTGCATATATGGCACCTCTAATAAACCACCAAGGTTAAGGATAGTAGTCATTAGTTGAATTAGTTGCTAAATAGACAACAAAACGTGTGATGCTTAGTGCACCTTCGCCTAAACTCGGGAAATGACCACACAATGCTCCAATTTGCACAAAGACGTTGTCTGATCGGCATCCAATGAGTTTATTTGACACCAAACACACCATGTCCCTTTTTGACTGACACCTCTAATGTGCCCGTTTCAGCCCAGACAATAAAAAACACATTGCGTTCAACAAAATTGTTAGTAAATCTGCATTAATGTTACCTTCGGGCTTGTGCCACCAAGTACTGTGAAAATAAAATGTATTTTAACTGGGGTTTTTTACGTGTTATTTAAAAAAGAAATTCTAAAGTAATGTCAGAATGGAAAGGCTATTTCTTCTATTGCAGCCATTACACCTGATCGAATACATCAGCAGAGAAAAAAATTCACAACAGATTATGTTTCACATGCACTTCGGTAATGTGCACTTCAAAGTGTCATTACCTCAGATAATATATTTACTTTTATAGATTCTGAGCTGTGGAAGATGTCAAGTTGTCTATGCTAGATGCAAGTAGGTATACAATATAAGTAGCTAGAGAGACATAAATAGGAAGGGAGAGCAAGAGACAGAGCGAGAGAGAGAGAGAGAGAGCGAGAGAGAGAGAGAGAGAGAGAGAGAGAAAGAGAGAGAGAAGGAGAGAGAGAGAGAGAGAGAGAGAGAGAGAGAGTTGGTGGCAAGCTGATATGCTGACTACAACTAGCAGAGTTGATTTGGTTTCAGAGAGCATTGTTACGGTGCTTTGAATTAATGCCTCCCAAAGAGTCCAATTGTGATTCTTAGGCTGTGCTGACAGAATATTTGACAGCCTAGGGTGAGTTGCTGATCTCAGCTGAATCCTCTCTGTGTGTGCGTGTGTGTGTAAACGTATGTGTATGTGTGCGTGTGTGGGTGTGTGCGTGTGTGAGAGAGAGAGAGAGAGAGAGAGAGAGAGAGAGAGAGAGAGAGAGAGAGAGCGTATGTGTGTGCATTGTGAGGACAGACACTAAAGCCACTTCTGCGCAGGCGTAGAGGTGCGGTACAGTTGAACACCCACACGCAGGTTGAGAACAGCATGATAATATTGAGACATATCAACCGACAGATAAATACTTTTAAAGAGAATGTTAACTAAATGTGCACACACCCAACAAAAACCCAAACATGCGCACAGACACAGACGCACATGACCGTCTTGTGTATGCAAACAAAACCCTCAAATGCAGGCAAAGAGAGCACATTCACTTAATCAAAAAGAAAGTGTTTATACCAACGAAGCCAGGATATGTAATATGGCTCTTTGCCAGAAAACCTTTTTTCCTCTCTGTTTTTTTTTTTTTTTTGTCGTCCCTTTCTGGTACATGTTGTCCCTCCGTTCTGTTGAATACAGAACAACAGAAACAAGCTCACTGCTTCATTACACAGATGTTCCCTGCCCCTATTGAGCTGAGCTGAAATGAAGAGAAAATGATGCGCTGCAATTAACTGCAATACATTATATTATTCACCTGAACCGATAAATATTTAGAGTATAAACAGCTTACTTGTATGCTGATCACACATCTGTACAGTAGCTGTACAGTAGTTTAATAAGGAAATAGAATATTATAAAGTGATAAATAAAATATTACATTATAAAGATAATTACAGTATAACAGAGTAACACGTTTTGCAAGCTACCAAAACCCAATTTAGTTATACAATCAAAATGCAATTTTTTTAATGTACCTGCTTCCTATATATAGGCAAAATTAATACTTACACAAATGTATATATTTATTAATACATGTTGGGAAAAAATAGAGAAACTTCCACTGGACTAAGATAAGTAATTGAATTACATTGTACAGTGTGTTGGATGACAATCAACCATGCCCCCTCCCCAATCCATTTCCCAACAGCATCTTGTGACCCCAACCCACAGTTCGAGAACAAGAGAACAACTGTCATGTACTGACTAGAGTACTCTCACTCTCTCTCTCTCTCTCTCTCTCTCTCTCTCTCTCTCTCTCTCTCTCTCTCTCCACCTGTTTACACCTATTTCTCTCTCTCTCTCTCTCTCCATATTGAGTGCTCTGCCTTACCCTAATTAGAAATTCCCCCTCCGACCAACTGAAATTGAATTGCCATCATTTGCATAATGATAGCTCGCCGGGCCAACGGCCGATTTACCATGAGATGAAATGTAGCAATCACTTAGAGAGAGAGAGAGAGAGAGAGAAAGAGAGAGAGAGTCTGAGTTTGGTGAAAGATAGGGGATCAGAAAGAGAAAGGGGGTTGAATACAGAAAGTGAGACAGAAATGCCGATATACATACTGTACACTGTACAGACAGACATGCAGATAGATAGATAGTAGGGTTTTTAGGTTATTAATAACATTGCTGGGAGGAAGGCAATGTCCCCAATACGAGTAACTGGACACAATAAGAACAGCTAAGGACATGTATTACAGTACCATACACTTCATAGTGATGCAATGCAGGGGTTCATACAGTAGGTTACTACTTTTGCTATCCTAGGGCCATTTTTATACACAAGATGATATACATTACAATGTGTAAGATCTAGTAAGATCAAAACTGTCAATCAATAAATAGTTGAAATGAAGTGTAATGAAATGTACACTGTAAATAACGACAACAAACCATACGATGAAGCAAAGATGGAAACTAAAACAATATTAATGACTGTGTCAATATCAGAGAAAGAATTAAAAGTAATTGAAGTCTGATAAAAACAAAACACTTTCAAAATCAGGACAGGAGGTTTCTCGGGACGCAAAAACAGCATTGTTTACAGCTAGTTTTCCTTGTTTTGGAGAAACTGCTCTACTTTCTCTGCTGATACCCCTTCTCACGTTCCGGAGTTTGACAACTGTTAAGTACCAGCAATACAATTATCATTGTTTTCACACATCTATTGCGAAACACAATGATATCAAGTCTATCCGGGCCTCATTTTGATAACAGCATGATAAATCATAATTCAGTGACCTAATGGGTCACAGTGAGTACCAGCAAATCTATAACACAGAATCATCAAACCGAGTGGACTTTAAGATACGCTACAATTTCTTAGACACACTATAATGTCGTATGCACTTACACTTGGGTCATACTGTATTAGTCAATGCCATGGACGATGTCCCTCAGCTGAAGCGATGCCAGCTTGTAGTCAAACACCCATACGTAATAATACAGCTTTACATTATACAATAATATCTTCACATCATAACGTTGGAGAACCACTGGTAAGCTTGGTATTGCCACAGAGAACACCTTGTTCTGTGCTAGTCAAGTCCTACTCAAGTTCGAGGGCTGACACAAGTGCCATTATGGAGGTCATATTTGTTTCTAATAGCCAGAGTGATAGGGTAGGCTATCAGGTTGGAAGCTCTGCTAGGCGTCTGATAAGGCTACTGTTTATTGTCCGACTTCCATTCTCTTTAACCTGACAACCTCAGTTTCTCACACAAGGTACTTTCCATCCCTCGCCTATTACCTAAGTTAATGTGTGTGTGCGTGTGTGTGTATGCGCGTGCGTGTGAATGTGTACGTGTGTTTGAGAGAGAGTGTGCGTTTTGTTATTTTCCATCACAAGTCCTGACCTAATTAAAGAGTTGTTTTGATGCTGCGGCGAGTGGCGAGTCATCACAATGTACAGCGACGTGCTCGAACACCCGCCTGCATGCGCGCACGCGCACACACGAGCACACACACACACACACACGATTCGGTCAATTACGCAATCTCTTCCCCCGCACCCCCTCTCTCCATACAAATGATCGGTGATCACGCGTCGATGTTAATGTGTGCTGCGTGGTCCAGACAGGAGGGAGTTAAATCCCTTATCTCTGCTCCCCAGAAGAAATTCCTACTAGAGGCCCTACTCCACAAGCTTCCTGCCTTCTTGCCCAATGCCCTATTTTTACTCGTCGGGGCTCTAAAATACCAGGGGCAGCTTTTTCCTTGTCACTAGCATATTTCCTGCCATTCTCACATTGACATTTCTCTCCTCTCCTTTCTCGTTGTGCTTTAAACCCCCCCACAAGTCCACCGCCCCCCTCACCCTTGGCGGAGGGTCGCAACCTTTCCGCGCCAAGCGATTCATGTGTACACTACCTGCTACATCGACCACAGGTTGGGCAGTTTCCAGGTATCGGTCGCAAGTTTGTGTTAATTGTGGGGCACTTCTTACGAGACCAGCCGGTGCTTTATCACAATCAATCAGAACGTATGACATGACTTTAACCCACGCAACCGCAGGTGTCTGCTGTCTCAGGGGCTGGAAATATAGAAAAGACCCGTTGGATGCATTTAAGACTTTCTATATTGAGGTTGAGGATGACTGCTCAGGTCTTGTGAGTGGACAGGTTGAGGGACCATAATTTGTGCTCCTGAATTCAGTTGACTGATATTTGGAATAGCATTTTTAAGGTCGTGATTTAGATGTGCATTGCCAGCGGGAGGTCCAGCGCGCTGCTGCATTTGAGAAAAGTGGGGCCATCCTAATGCAGAATACAGTACGCACGGCGTGAATTCGAAGCGACAAACCAGGTAAGAATGAATGGCACTTCAATGAGCGCCCAGGGAGACATGAGATCAGTGGCTTGCTGCTTCACAGCAGCTTCCATGCTATTCATGCATCGCATGTGGTCTAAATGCAGGTGGATCGATAGGAGGATGAAAACACTAATGGCATATGAAGGGAACACGCTTTGCCACTGTGTTGTTTCCAAGCCCAGGCCTGGTGACTCCTGGACTGTTAATGGAACGCAGCACTCAGGGAAGAATAACCGCGCAGCTACACTGTCTAAGCACTGAGTGCTGCTAAACAGCCACGCCGATGTTTGGGTTCGCTTTTGTATCTCGGGATTTACAGTAATAAATGCTTCATTCCGTTTGGTGAAAATGAATATGGCACAACAAAAATGGTGCACAACTTTGTCACTGTTGTTGTTGTTTGTTTATTTATTTATTTTTTGTCTTTAGTGGCTGCATTTATTAATATCAATTTCCCAGCCTGGAGGTAAATGGCATTCCATTGTTTGCAAGCCTGCTTGAGGGTAGGTTGACCAACTGACCCTAAGAGCCATTCTCCTTTATTAGTGTGTGTGTGTGCGTGTGCGTGCGTGCGTGCGTGCGTATGTATGCAAAAGAAACAGTATACGATTATATGTCTGGCTGCAGCGCACACATGGGGTACCTGCATGTGAGTGTGTGAGTGTGTGTTCGGCTACTGGGGCTTTATATTTATGGAGAGCAGAACTAGGCATGACCAGACCGCATGATGTGAGCCAGTCTTCATGGAAAAACTGTAATCAAACCGTAAATCGTGAAATCACTGGACTACAACCCCGCCCCCCCCACCTAGCCACTACAATGCCCCTACCCACTTCACTTTCTCTCCCTCCCCCCCTTCCCCCCTCTCTCTCTCCCTCCCACCTGCTCTCTACCACTTGATTCTCCTACTGCACAACTCGATACATTCAGCAATGAATACTGATCTGGGGGGGGGGGGGTATTTCAGATCAATGGAAAATGCGTTTTCGCCAGATATCAGAAGGTTCTTGCCGTGTTTCTATATCAATTTCAGTGTTATTCCAGTTTTTTTTTTCTTTTCTGAAACGAAGCCATGGTGCATTATGGCAAATCTCCAGTGTTCAGGAGAGATGGGGAATGTATTCCAATTCCAAAAACAAGCAGCTATCATTTCGTAAAAAGGGTAACATTATCATTTGGATTATTGTGCCCCCTCAGAAGGCAACGTTACGGCTTACGTACCGTTTACATTTTGAAACCTCAAACATGTCAGGAGCGCCATTGGGGGGGATGGGTAGAGAACCAAGTGAACCCAAGAGCTTTCTGAAGGGGGCAGGTATGTGCTGTGTCGAGTTATAAATCAAAACAACAATGTTTTTGTACCGCCGGTCTGTGCCATGCGGGTAATTCCAGATACAAATTGAGGAGGGCACCTTTGACCAGGGAAAGAAAATCTTGATATTGCATCCTCGAATCGCTGCAATTCTGCTTGGCACTGGGCGTGTTCATGGGTGTGTGTGTGTGTGTGTGCGTTACACTGTACAGTACTCATGCATAGCATGGTGTGTGCATTTGTGCTTACTCACGAAAGCGCGCGGGACAGTATTTATTTGACCATGACTTTGAGAGTCAGCCACCTGGTGTGCTTTAATATCAGGAGAACAGTGGGGTCATTGTGCACAGGCCGTGTGATATTGTGGGGAGTGACCCATTTAGAGGCCGGCCGCGGAGCTGACAAGCCTCTGTTATGTCTAGGACATCTGGAAGGCCGGAGGCGCACACTCTTCTGTACTCAGAGTAGAAGTCAAGCCCCTTTTCTTAGACAGACAAAGTACGAGTTGCACGCATGCACACGCTTCTTGACCTATGGATCACATTGAGAGAGTGGTAGGGCAAAATAAACTGATAGCGGTTTTCCAAAGGTTACCACTTTCTAAGTGAAGACTTGGAACAAAATTTAAAGTGCCAACATGTTTACTATGGCTACTCCTACCATTTGTACTGACCTGGTGGCAACAATGCATTGTCCTGAGACGTTTGCTCAGCAGAAATGCTCTGAGGACCAAGGAAGCAACCCAAACCATGGGAAAAATATGAATCTTAGACCCAAAAATAGGCTTTTTGTATTCTGTAAATCTACTACTGTAGTTAGACTGCTCTCAATGACTTCTGTCCAGGCACAATCATACACAGTGTTCCTTGAAAAGGGTTAAAAACAAAAATTTACCCTAGGGAAATGAAAATTTATCAAATAAATGAGGACATGATTCATAATAACAGTGGGAAGGGAAACTGTTTTCCATCTTCATTTAAAAAACATTCATAAAGGAAAACCAGTACTACCCTGTGTATTGACTGCTGTGCTTGAACAGCAAGATAAGGAGTTCAAAGGATCTGTTATACGCGTTTTCCCTCTTTCCCTGCAAGATTGTGAAACGGATAAACACAATCCTGCTAATATAATACACTGAATGCAATAGATGGAAACTTGTATTGCAATTCTACTTCCTGGTTTTGCATGCATTAAAAACACAGTTTTGCATTGAAGCACAATTTAAATGTATAGTAACAACAGTGTGCAAATACGTTTTTCATATCTCCAAAAGAAGGCAACTGATTGCAAAGACCGAATGACTCGCCATTCCTTCATTTTGTATTTAATCAAATAAACCACGAAAAAAAAACAATAATGTAAGCTTGTGTGTACTGTAGGGCTGCTCGATTGTAGAAAAAGTAATAATCATGATTATTTTGGTCAATATTGAAATCCCGATTATTTAATCCGATTACTCATTGACTTTGGAAAGAGGTTGCTGCACCTAAACAGTGAAACAAATTAACAATGAAAACAACTTCATCTGTGAAATGTCTCTTAATCATTTTCATGTTGTAATTTCACTTTTACCCTGTAATGGGCGACAGTGAGCGTGCGCCTGCCATTCGAAACACAAGACAAAACACAAGTTTACTTGCAAAACGTAATAGGAGCCAAAATTGAACTCACGATTAAAATATGATTAATTGCACAGCCATACTCGTGTGTGATTTATGGAAAATTAGCATTTTTAATCACAGTACATTACTTTAATAACACAATAAATATGAGGCAGCTGTGGCAGTTGTCACAGCCACTTAGTTCTGCATTTGCAACTAATATAGCCTGAGTGAGATATAGATTCAGAGAGGGAGAGAGAGAGAGAGAGAGAGAGAGAGAGGGAGAGAGAGAAGAGAGAAGAGAGAGAGAAGAGAGAGAGAGAGAGAGAAGAGAGAGAGAGGGAGAGAGAGAGAGGGCACAAAGAGAGCGTGATGCTGAAAAGAAAGAACGAATTTAGCAACAATAGACAATAGCTAGCATAAGCTAAGCAAGAAGACAGTTGAAGAAACAATGAGAGAAGCACATCAGCGTAGCCTAGTTTGTCGCGGGCAAGGGACGGAGCGCTTACTCCAACTCCTGTAGTTATTAGCTGGTAATCCTCAATTTGCTCATCCATCACGTGTGTTTTGCCCCTTTACCCCTTGTAAAAGTACACTTTGCTACCCAGGACGTCGCGACGCTTCGAGATAACGCCCAACAACTGGACATACTATACAGTGTGCGACTAAAAACTGTATCAGTATTAAAGGACACTCGGAATGTGCACTACAAAAACGTTGTTTTCGTTTTTGAGCCCTACACTCCCTCCCCCTACAGCTAGCCAGTTTTGTGAAGTAGTGTTTCAGTACTTTGTCCATTTGCTACTCTGCCCCCTCTGGCCAATGAAGAAACACTACCTCATTATCTGCACACAAAAAAAAAGTGGAAGGAAAGAGAAATAGTGGTGAGGACACAAGATTGTTACTGCCTTGGGTTGGGCTCTGAGGGTGACCTCTATGTTTCAGCCTCACCCCACAGGTCGGGGTCACAACCATCTCCTCTTTGCTCTATGGGACCATAGAGGCCAATAGCTCAATAGACATAAAACAGCCGGACGTTTACACAGAAGGGATTGAGCGACGTGCAACCTCGACTGTAGTGTGTGAGTGGGAGAGAGAGACAGACGGTGACCAAAAGTGAGAGACACCTTGTGCATCCCTTCTCCATCGTGTGTGTCTGGCTACAGTATGTACTTTGTGTGCGTGTGTGTGTTTGTGTGTGTACAGTATGCATGCAGAGCCACTGCCTTGCAAAGACATGGCGGTATTCCAAGTAGGAGTTGTGCGGCAACAGCTCGCCATAGGAAGCCTATTGAAAATCCGACAAAGGAACAGCGGAAACACAAGTTAACACAGCAGACCATACGATCGCTGCGACGCAGAAAAAGAGAAATGCAACAGTATTTCTTTTATTTTTTTTATCACCCGGCCCCTTTTATGTATGACCGATTCTTGTAAAGGTCACTCCATAGCACCGACGTGAAGTTGCTAAGACAGACGTACAGTATTTCTCATTTCTCTCTGTCTGTCTATGATGCCTTGACTCCCAACTCTTCTTTCTCTCTGCCTGTTTATTCAGACGTTGCCTTGTGTGTTTGCTTGGTGTTCGCTTGGTGCTTTTGTGTTAGAGTGTGCACCGTTTCTAAATGAACAGCAAAAATGTGATCTTGTCCTTCCAACAGAACATGCTGAGATGGTTCATGTCCACCCTCCGAAGCCACATTAAACAACAGAAATTACATCCATAATATCTGTACACTTTAAAAGAAAAGAAGAAGAAACCTTTTGAATCGCTCACCGTCGGTTCAATGGTGCAGTTGTGAACAACGCACGCAACACTGCGCACAAACATCCATAAGCAAACACGTCGTTTCACAAATCCCTTGTTATTGAGATGTGAGCTTTCCTTTGACTTGCGTAGAAGGAACCGATGAAAGCATCGTGGCACTCAGTCACTACCCTGGGCACATTGGCACAGTTCGCCTGCCTTCGCAGTCCCATTGACTTGAATGAGGAGCCTTGGGTCTACTGATACCTTCTGATTCGATTAGCAAGCTTTGTCGTGTGAATGTTGGATTATACTGCTGACGGAGAAACGGGCGTGAAGCACACACGCCCACACACACGCACGTGCACGTGCACAAACACCAATACACACAAGTTGCTGTGAGGGCCTGCATGCTACCGCTCATCTTCGACGCCACTATTTAATCACATTAGTGTTCAAATTGCAGCACATTATTTACTATCAACATGAACAGACAACATAACAACACAGTTGGAGATGTCGCAATAAACTTGTATTAAAAATATACTGGAATAATTGGCACAAATGTGTCTTTGTTTGTCACTTTTTATATTGGACTTGTAAAGTACATGTACTAAAGCTGTGAAGCGTTAATGATGATATGTCAGTGTTGTACATGCGGTAGTATGTATTTCTACACTATGTGCTCTCTGAGGACACTGAACAACACCGGTCTTGTAGTTTCCTCTATCAACAACTGTGTGACTAACACTGAAATAGCACCAGCGGAGGCTAAGTTGATTTGACAGGACATGTACAAGAAAAAGCTATTATAGCAGAGCACTGGGCTGATTTGGTAAGAACGGCTCGGCTGGCCAGCTGAATCCATTTGGCAAATCAGGCCAAGTCAGATATAAGAAGGTTGGATTTCAATGCTTTTCCTCAGCAAACATTTATGCTTCTGATCTGCACTTCTTCTCCTCCATCTTTCAGTAGAGACCAATCGCATTAGTAGACATTGTCAAATAACTGTGTATAGATTTGCTCTAAACATTTTCAGTAGCTATATAATGCAAATTTGAGTTTTGCTATGTCCAAGTGATAATGTCACCATGTATGTACAATAGACTATAGGTCTGATATCTGTTTCAATGATTATCAAACATTTTGACCCACTATCCCCAGAATAATAAGTGCTTAATTTGTTGCGACCACAAACAATTGACAAATGTTGGTGATTACTTATGTTGGCTTTCATAATGTAAAGTTTTGATTGTACAACATTTGATTTCATGTTGTTGCATCTTTTACTGCATTCAGACATACAGTATTCTTAATTCTTCATTAATTCGCCATTAATTTACTGTTAAACCACACAACGTAACATAGTGAGGTCCTACCAGAAACAGTGGTCAAAGCAACGTTTACTATATCCGTAGAGTATATCACACCTAACATCTTTCAGAAAAATAACTCACTTTTCAGTATGTCACGTCCACAGAAATGAGGAGCCTATTTACAGTTTATAACTCAACCACACATCAATAATAGAAAAGACAGATTACAGTAAATCCATGGTTCAAAAGCTGCATACCTCTGAAATGTCAAAGGGGAAGCCGCAACGGATAACTCATCTCAAAACTCATTTCGACTGCACAATGCAAGCTGTATTACAAATATTCAACAGCTCACTGTTCCCTGCAGGTATTTCTCAGCAACAAACTATACATTTTCATTTGAGATGAGAAGAAAGGAATTTTTTTTCTGCATTGGAGGGCAGCCAAACCAATTTAATTACATTCCAAATGGGCACAATCTCTACATAGCAACCAACCCGTGTTGTATTTCTCAAACTCCTTGACTTTCTCTGAGTAATTGAAATCTTCCACTCTTCCACCCTTCATCATTACACGGCACGGCAGAAAGTACAACAAACTAAACCAGAGGAACAAGGAGATCTGGCGTACAGAATGGGCTCTGTTAGGCAATTTGTAACTTCATCAGTGTGTTATGATACAGTTTCTCTGAAGTCAATTAAAAGAATATTAGGCTGGTGTGTATCTAGGAAGAAGTAGCATCAGGCTGCTGCCAAAACCAGGTGATTGCAGGAGTCTGGTGTCAGCAAAACCCCATCGACGTATGACAGGAGGTCATCCGTTTTCATTTTGGACTCATTTTTATTTCAGTGCCATGTCCAAAAGCATTCAAACAATTAATTTGATGTGAAAACATTTCATTTGAAAATGATCAGAATCAGTTGTATAATCTGCATCTGAAAGATATGAAATGTTGAGAATTACTGTTTGAGAAGGTAATGTATTGCGCACATCCCATTGACCTTTGACAGTTCTTATTTTTAAAGTAGAGGTAAATATTTGCTTATCTGATTGGTTCCATCGTCACAGGATTGGATATGAGAGCATTTGTTATTGAAAAAACATCAAAATAGAATATAATTTAAAGTTTAATGTCGAACCATCTTCGGTCCCAAATTATTTTCTTTTAAATTGTAAAACAATCTTTGGCTGGACACTGAATGGACAGTCGTCACCCATAATCTGTGTGATTTTAAAAAATTAGGTGCTTTTAAAAATGCTCTCTCTCTCTCTCTCTCTCTCTCTCTCTCTCTCTCTCTCTCTCTCTCTCTCTCTCTCTC
>JAODTR010000020.1:1355964-1368664 GCA_025399935.1 Amblyopsis rosae | reverse complement strand
CCAATTTCCTCCTACAACAGGACAATGACCCAAAGCACACCTCCAAACTATGCAAGAACTATTTAGGGAAGAAGCATTCAAATTGCTTGAGTGAGCACACTTACAGTATAAACATATCCATGCTCTCAAAATGGCCGATTTTACTGACACGTCAATTGACCCAATCAGAGCTGTCCAAAACATATATTAGCCAATAAGAGTGTGTGTTGAATGAATAGCCCCGCAGACAGAGCCAATTGCAATTGCAATTGATTGTGTTGATAATGTAGGGCAGCAACATCTGGGTTTATATAGATGTTTATACAGTATAGAGGATTTTAAAGGGAAACTCTGCATGCATAATGTGAAAAAAATACTACAAATACTTGAATCCCAATATTTAAAATCAAATACATACCAAACGAACAAATACCAAAATAATCAAGTATTTGGGGCCATCCCTACAGGTCTACTTTGGTTCTTGCTGTGAAACGTTCTGCAAATTCCATGATTTAAAAAGTTATTCCAAAAGTTATGGTAAAATTAAGATGTTATTTTTTTTAGATAAAATTGTATTCCTTTTTCTGCTTTATGCGAGTTACATTAAGGTATGTTGAGTAGAAATTATATAGCAATAATGTCCAGCACTAATTTAAATCCTCATTACCATAAGCCCGGTGCAATGCATGCATAATAAATTGTTATATCTTTTACATGGCTCAGGCATATGGTTAGGAGACTGGATTCTTCTCAAACTGCACCACATTTGCATGATAGGATGTGAGAGTTGGATGGATTTGGGGATTATATGAAACACAGTTTCCATTTCCAGTTCATTGTACAAAGAAGAGGTATCACATTCACACAGATGGCGAGGAATTTGGAAACACACTGTTAGTGTGAATCAAAAAAATGTGCATGGGAAAAAAGAAAACCTTCACAGGCTGTTCGTATTCACTTATTTTTACAACATTATATAAAACATCTTCCTATTTCTTTATTTTAAAAGAGGCTACATCTTTTGTCAGCTCAGGTGGGGAGTGGATCAATGTTGTAAGTAGTCTTCAGGTCAGGTGGGCACAACCTCACAACATGTTTCCATGGAAGCTTCCGGAGAGCCTGTCCTGATGTCTATGCTGGCTATATATCATTCTGTACGGACAGTCCAGGGAACATACAGCACAGTTGACTGACCTCACTCAGTCGCACAGAGTGGCTAATCTGATACTTTTTAACAAAATGAGCATTGATTTAGAATTTATAGTTCAAAGCTTAATTGTTAAACTGAAACAATATGCTTTTATATACTATAATATTGTTTGTTGGGATTTATATAATGTACAGTATGTATTACTGTATTTTTGCATAACTGTAGTAAATGCCAAGCTTTTGAATGCATGTAAATTATTTGTCTGATTACACATACTACACTATGGAAGACATCGTCGGTTGTCTCCGTATGACACAATATCTTAATATTTCCTCAGAATCCCCCCCTCCTCCTATATGAAACATAAACTCCACCGCTTTCAGCTGTCAGTTTGAGTCTGGTTGCTCCTGAAGTCTGACTCAGTGTCTGACCGCAAATACCAGCAGTCAGGTAACGTTGATTAGCGGTGAACTCGGAGACAGCAGAATAGTTATTAATCGGTAGTGTTTTCTGCAAATGACAGTAGCACATCCCATTCTGCTGTGAAATGTCAAATGCACAGCGGAAAAACTAGCTGGATTTCAGTTTTATTTGTTTTTAAGCCACCAACCATCAGTGGTCAACAGTCATTCCTATTTTCCATGATGAGAAAATAATGGTTGTTTTATTATTGTAAATCTAGTGTTCTTTTACATTTTGCCGTAGACCCTTAATGTAAATAATCATTCAGTATAAGACATGGATTTGTTTCCATGTCATTTTATTTCAATTAATTTTAATTATGTATACTTGAAGGTTTATGTTAAGCAGAATTACATAAAATACTTGCGATGAGTCATATCTGAAATCATAAGCACACAAAGGTTACCTTATTCTCAACAGCAGCAAAGTCAGTTGAGGCCTGTTGAATGTTATGTAAAATTAAACCACAGAGACCAAAGTGCTTCCATTTGACCATCTTTCAGATAAGAGTTACTTACCTTAAACTTCATCTGGTTTCATGAATGGAGTTGTGTTGCTATGGGTTTTCAGTACAGATATCTGCAGATTTAATTAATTAATTGGGTTATAGGCCATAGCATTTGTACATTTTATGCAATAGTCTAACATCTCTATCCAGAGAAAGTCATTACAGTATATATTAAACATGGAATGCATTGAGTTTAAATATGAAAATTTTAGTTTTATTAGTTTCTATGTGATGTTCCGGGTATAATTCACAATTATATTTATTTGTAATTTTTTCTTGCAAAAATGTAACCATTATTTACAAAGTCATATATACAAATCATAAAATAAGAACGTACTATAGATATTATGTTCAGATAAAGAATTCAGCCAATTAAATGCAAGTATAATTTTATACTTCATATATACATTTATTAAAATATTTGATATATAAGATATATTTTTGCTTGTTTGTGGATCACGTAAATACATTGATTTAGGCTGGCAGCTGTTACTCAATGATTTTATCTCACCTCTAGCTGCCCTGTTTACAGTACAATGTATGATATTTCTCACTAAGCAAGTGTATGCTTTGTGTGTATCATGTGTTTGAGCATTGCTTGCAGTTAATACTCAACACCTGCTCAAAAGTGACACCTTTCAGTGTATGTACCCTTATATTATCTATTTTTTTCCTCTGTGCCCCTCACATCGCACTAAAAATGAGATTTGTGCAGCACGGCAGAGGAAAGGAGCAGGCTCCTACTGTATTCGAAGGTAATTCACATGTATTATTCATCTCTGCCACTTCCATTTATACCTACAGCCGGCTTGTGTTGTATACAATGTAAAAGCTAATGTACACGAGCCTGAAGCAGAAGGTAGAGAGACATGCATTTTGCTTTTTTATTTTAGTTGATGATCATGACAGTGATGATGATAATATTTTTTTTTCTTTAAATTTTCATTTCACATAATAAAACATAATATGTGATATAATTTCCCCATTCTATGCATTTCCAAATGGGCATAGCTGGTGTGAATGCAAATATTAGAGTAATTGTGTTACGCAGTAATCGGGGAAAAACAGTAATGCAATGTGATGATAGGGAAACAGTTGTGGTTATCTACACCCATTTGAAAAAGCATGTATCCCCCTAGACTGGAACATGGTGGTGTATAGGTGGTGCGAATGATGCGAGTGATGCAATGTCATTATTTGACTTTCATTTCCAGAGAAAGGCAACAGAACATGGCTTCATGGATTTTACAGAGAGAATGAATGGGATCCTGCCTTTGAATTTCACTTTAAAAAAACAACAACTTAGTAACCAATCAATCTACAGTACCACAATTTTCAAATGTTGTTGTATGGCAAGGTCTCCTGAAAAAGTTTATAAAAATTCTAAAAATGAAGTGATTTGAGAGAAATGGGTTACAGAGGGAGAGTCCCCATTTGTAGACAAGTAATATAAACGCACAAAGAGACAGAGAAGCGTGGGAGACAAGAACCAGTTTCACAAAGTTTGAAGTTTCCATCAGTGAGGACCACCAAATGCATGGCTGGCAGATTGCCAGTCAGATAAGTGCAGATCTGCAGAAGTATACAAAGCATATTTTAGTCTGTTTTCCAAACTAACCTCTATTATTTTTATTTTTAAATGCATCACTGTGAACATATTAGGTAAATCATCATATACAGCAATCTTGTAAAAATGAAATAAAACAAATAATATGTGTATGATTATTTTAATTAAATGTTTGTCTTTATTATTATGTTTCCAATTGTCTCAAGAGGTGACAAATTAAAGCCCGACTTTTCAGGTGTTGTGGTCTCATTTCTACAAAAGGTTCACTTTGAACACCATGCGATCAACACTGGACATTTTCCAGCCTTTAAAAAGCAGCCTCTTAAGTAATAATGAGAGTGAGAATGTAGTGCATTTAAGTGAAAACACTCATCAATTATGTATGATTAGAAGCCTCTTAAAAGCTTCAGGGAGAAAATTAGAAAAGCCTACATAAACAGAACAAGAAGTCCAGAAGAGAACAGAAGCATACATGAGATTGTTAGTGAAGCTTGTGTGACGACAGATATCTCTTCTGCATGGCTGCTCCCTTGGTGACCTTTGGTGTACAGGTCATGTTGTCCTTCAAAATAAATAACATTTTCCCCCACTTGCCACATAAATACATAGTTTAATATTTAGGTATAGCATTTTGATAAAATGTAAAAAGCCAACATATATTTTTTTTTAATTAAAAAAAGATATAAAAAAAAAGAAATTACCTTTCAAACAAGATTTGGACATTCAAACAAATGAGTATTGATACATCTATATGTATCCATTATTGAGTAAAAAGAAAAAAACACATTGGTTGCTGTGTTCTTGAATGCATGGTGTCTCTTCACAATGACTCACTTATTCTAATTCAGTTAGCAGTTTCATTTAAAGTGAAAAGATTCAGACCAACAGACATGGCTGAAAACATGCATACCGTACATTACAGTAGGTCTCTGTACTGTATCCTGTTATCCTCTCTCCTGTTCTCTCACTCTTCCTTTCTTTTTATCGTGTCTATACCCTGTCATGGGAATCATGCGTGTTTTCACCTCTGAAGTGATTGTACCTCATTTATATGACAGGCCTTTAACCCTGCGTGTGTCTGTCCATCAGCATCAGGCCGGCAAAACACCCAAGGGCATGTTGGAGCGAGACCAAATCTGTCTCTCTGTCATTCAATGGCTTAAACATCCAACTCAAAAGCACTTCAACAAATCACATTTTTCTGCTCTGTTTAGAGATGTACACACGCTCTGTAGACTTACTGAAGCTCTTACAAAACAAATACTTTGTTTTATTATTCACTTCATTGTCTTACAGATAAATGGAACATAATATCTATCTATCTATCTATCTATCTACAACATTAAAAAATAACATACAAAGAAGACCTACTGCATAGACCAAAACAAATTAAAAAAACACATGCACACAATATAGTTGTGCTATAGTCTAAACAATTCAAAACATGTATGTATTGGTAAAACATACAAACATGAAAAGAGAGCACTTGAGTTTGTGTGAATGCAAAATCAACTGCAGCAAAAACAAACAGTACCAAAAAGTGCCCCATCTACAGGTCTTGTATATTTACAGCATTTTAAAGATTGATGTGAGAAGAGAGCCACTTAGTGGCCATAAGTAGTACCACAGCATAGAGCAGGTGTAACATGAGCTTTTAAAAAATGTATTCCAAACTGCAGCATTTACGAAAGATGTCCTACAAGTCCTGAATGGATGCTATAATTATAGATTTATTTCACTTACTCTGATAACAATACTAATTTAGCATGTCAAATTAATAGTCTCCCTCCCATCCATGGCCCATTTTTTTTCAGATAGAGAGAGAGCTGTGAAGAAAGCAGAAGAACGTCTATATTGTGGCTACCTTTTTTATATATAAGTAATGAGCTGTGAATACAGTCTGCTCTGCGTTGTGGTCATGGTCTTGTTGTTTAGTTATAAGTAAGTATAAGTTAGAACATTAGCCTGGCCTATATTTTAATGGAATTCTTAATATTATTCAGCTTTATTCAGCATGTATTGTGCACTACTGTGAGACTTGTATTTGATTGTATCTTGCTGTGATTTCTAAAATAGCTTTAATTAAAACAGAAGGTAGCATAGCATTAACACTCACTTTCATTGCAGCTGAAGTCGACTTTCACCCGTGGAGACTGTAGAACAATTATTTAACGGCGTAGTCACGTGACTCTTCTGTTTACAGACGTCCGGAAAAACATGGAGGACACCACTGGCAATAATACTCAATCTGCTGGATTTACGGATAAATTAAAATCTTGGCTCTCCTGGTCATGGACTTACATATGTTTCATTTGGTTAGGCATGGTGCTTATTATGATATACGTCCTGCGAAGCCCCCTGAAACTGCAGGAAACGCTTACCTCAGGTGAATGAATGCATTGCAATAGATAGCTAGCTACTGTTAGCCTGCTATATGGCATTAGATGTCAGGTAGCGGAAGTAATCTCTTTCTTCAATTAATATGTAAAAATGACGCACACGTCAGTACTGATGACTCTAACGTTTGTATACAACATGCAACGCACAATATGTAGACAACTAGGTAAAGTGGCTAACCCGTTGCCACATATCAGATAGCTTGTTATCGTTATTGTTAATGTACCTGATGTTGTTGCATCTTTAATGACACTTACTGTAAGTAACACCACCTGTCGTGTAATGCATGGCTGCCTGCACAGTCTTATAGGCTACTGTTCTGCAGAATAGATGGCGTTAAGCATGTTGTGGACTCCTTTGTGTCTTTCAGCCTCTGTGTTCCTGAACACACTGACCCCGAAGTTCTACGTGGCTCTCACTGGAACCTCTTCTCTCATCTCAGGACTAATTCTGGTGTGTGTCTGTTCTCTTGTCTGGAAATTGGGCAGCTGCTGGCAGTCATTTCTGTTATTTTTCTCTCCTTAGGACTGCTAGGACAATTTATACTTTTATGATTCCAGTCAATAAAGGAATAGCTCTGCTGGCAAACGTGAAAGTGCATTTTTTGTTCTAATTTTCACATTGACCTCCCTTGCAGATATTTGAGTGGTGGTATTTTCATAAGTATGGAACTTCGTTCATTGAGCAAGTGTCGGTGAGTCACCTGCGTCCTCTACTTGGTGGAGCTGAGAGCAGCTCGACTACTGGTCTGTTCTCATCAGTTAATGGAGAGACAGAGCCTCGACCCAGTGTTTCAGGTATCTCCAGGCTGTTGTCTTCGTCTTGGTGCATATGCAACACTTACGTTGTTGTCGTAGTCATGTATTTGTGTCACTGTTTCGGCCTATGTGATTCTCAGTGCCTCATCTCTTATATTTTTATTTTATTTTAGAGTGCAAGGTCTGGAGAAACCCTTTAAATCTCTTCAGAGGAGCAGAGTACAGCAGGTATGTCTGCACGTACTGTATACTACAATAAGTATCCAACATCTTATTTTCCAACTGTTTTAGGGTTAAAGGGTAAGTCCAGTGTAATTCTATATTCTCCTTATTGTCAAGCCTATGAATAGACAGAAGTCAACCATTTTTGACCTTTATTTTATCAGGCAAGTTGACTGAGAACACATTATCACTTGCAGCAACGGCCTGGGGTGTAGTAACGAGGACAGAGGGCAATTGAACCAATTGAAAACTAGGAATGATTAGGTAGCCATGATGGTATGAGAGGCTAGGTTGGATATCTAGCCAGGGCACCGGGTTAACACCCCTACTCTTACGATAAGTGCCATGGGCTCTTTAGTGACCACAGAAAGCCAGGACACATCTCGTCCAAAAGATGGCACCCTACACAGGGCAGACCCCTTCACTGCCTTGTGGCATTGGGATTTTATTTATTTATCCTTAGACCAGAGGAGTGGCTCTCCAACACCACTTAGTAAGGTAGGGGTTAGGCATCTTGCTCTAGGATGCTTACAGGTAGGCCAACTCCGGGACTCTAATTCACGACCTTCTGGCTGGGAGTCCAACACAACAACAAGTGTTGTTCATCTAGTCAACATCAACTATAGCTCCTAACATTAGAAGCTATATAACTCAGTTGTTGTCTAAACTAAAAGGAGTCACATACTGTACCTGTACTGTGGCTTTGTTCAGCATAACTCATATTTAGCAATAACAAGGCTATTGTGCTTCCAAGAGGTGAGATACATCTGACATTGGTTACCATAAATGGGGAATACCTGTCAGTAGGAAAATTAACATTTTGATTTGTTTTTGGAATTGTCATAGGCTATGCTATGCAGGCAATAATACAAATGTATAACTATTCCAGACCTATCCTTTAATGTAGGGCTCATCATTAAAATGCTTACAGTATGTCTCCGATTGAGTCAAATGAGCTTTGCATATACATTTTATTCACTGCAGATACACTTGGGTGACTGGAAAGGAGCCCTTGACATACTATGATATGAACTTGTCTGCTCAAGACCATCAAACGTTCTTTACAGGAGACACTCCACAGCTAAGACCAGAGGATGCAGGTGAGTCCATAGTTATCCTGTATAAGGCCTAAACTCTTCTGCAAATGGCAAAGTAATGTGTTATGCTTGGAAAGACAATGTTTTGCCATGTGATACATTTTCCTGGTTCTTTGTGAATTTAACTGTTTAGTAAGTGTGCTTATTAACAAGTATGTACTAATTATGTATTTTCTTAATGCAGTGATGCAAAAAGCTTGGAGAGAGAGAAATCCTCAAGCCAGGATCAGAGCAGCCTACCAGGCCATAGAAATGAACCAAGAGTGAGTTACAGTTAGGAATTTTACGAGATGCTTTTTATCCAAAGAGGCTTACTGTGCGTTTACACCGGCCAGCGGCAAGAGCATTGAAATTAGCTCCGGCTGCTCGGCCACCGACGCTGTACAAAGATTCGTGGACACTCTAACGTATATGAAATAGGCGCCACTTTATTTAATAGGCTATACTAAACATCAAAAATGGCATAGCTGTATGTGCTACCATACATATAATGACATGTTTACTTTTTTTTTTCTCTCCAGGTACACAAAGTCTTGGCTCTGTATGATGTGCTGTTAAAAATAAAAATACACACAACTAAGAACACACTGCATATTTAATTGCGCTGTTATAAAAATTGGCAAAATATAAAAAATGTTATGGCGCCCAGGCATATAATTCCCTCAGGTTTTTATTAAATATATTATGCACTATAAAATATATTGGGCTATGCACAAACTCACCAAGAGCGCCAACAATGTCAGACACCTACAGGCATTATTTTTATTTTGTATCCCTGTACGCTAACATGGACACATCTTAAATAATGGGGAAACCCGCCATAGCAATAATCAATAATAACATTTATTGGGAACTAATGTTTGGTGGGAACCATTGTTACAGTTGTGCTCTCTAGAAATCTCCTGAGCGGAGCACTGCCGCAAAACCGAATAGCTCATTCCCAAGAAGTTGAATTGACATCTCTCGACACCCACGCCGCCCAAAACTCGCCTCGACGCTTTTCGCCGCCAAACCGCGCTGGCTCCACATAGACAATGATTGACTTCGGGTCACATCGCCGCTCTCGCCGCTGGCCGGTGTGAACGCACAGTTACAGAATGCAAAGTGCATGTATTAAGGAGCATGCTAGGCTGGAGAATACTTCCAGTGGAGTGTGAACCTATTCAAGTCGTTGGATTGTCTTGACTACCTGGGATACCCCATGCTCTCTAAAGAGTTATCTGTCAATAGTTGAATAGCTCTTGTAATGTTGCTTAAAATATCAGCTGTTGTGTATGGTGACGGGAAAGTTGCTGTTGTATTGTGAAACAACCTTTATTAGTTGACAAGATTTTGAACTGTGTGTGTGTGTGTGTGTGTGTGTGTGTGTGTGTGTGTGAGCGAGCGCAGATGTGCTGCAGCCTATGTTCTACTAGCAGAAGAAGAAGCCACTACTATAACAGAGGCGGAGCGCCTCTTTAAACAAGCATTAAAAAGTGGTGAGTGTCAATACATGTTGAGGCTTATAAAGCACATCAATTATTATTTACCTTAGTATAATTCTTAAAATAATCTTAGATATATATCCAATAATAATCTTTATTTGTATAGTTCTTTTCATACAGCATTGCAGTTCAAAGTGTTTTACAGAGAGGGAATACATGCACAATCGTGCTTCCCATTAACAAATACAGAAAATCAAATGACAATGGTTAACTGTGGTTGTCTGTTATAGTTTTGTTAGGGTGTATCTTTGTCTAATTAAATATGTACATCTATGTTCTGGTCGCTGTACTTAGCTGGAAAAGATATCAACCTACTGGTGTATATTAAACGTCGACTAGCCATGTGCGCACGCAAGCTGGGGCGGATTAAAGAAGCTGTGAAAATGATGAGAGATGTGAGTTGCTTTGTGTTTAAAACTCAACCATTATCACAGGGCTCTCTGCAGTGCTGCCTTGTGTAATTCACCTGCTGAAAACCCTTTTTAAAATGTAAATGTCAAACAACTCAGCCAGACGAGAGTGTACAGTTTAATTGCTTCAAACATTACTAGTGTAGTGGTTTAAATACAACAATGTAGAGTCAGGAAATGTTAACTAAAAAAAAATGTCATAGCAGTTCAGGCAAATGAAATATTTGATTTGAACATTTTCAAAAGTCATAGTAGGATAATTTACATTTACTCAGTAAGCTAGTAAATTTAAGGTTGTGGACCAGTATTAGGCTTATACTACTACTGCTACACTACTAAACTGTAACAAGTGCATTTTGTGTTCCATTAATTTCAATGTTTTCACAGTTAATGAAAGAGTTCCCATTGTTGGGAATGTTAAATATACATGAAAACCTCTTAGAAGCACTTCTAGAGCTGCAGGCATATGCTGATGTGCAAGCAGTGCTAGCCAAATATGATGGTAAGCGTGCATGTGTCATTGTGTTTACATATTTTTACCCTGTTTAGCCTTCAAATAACCTAATATGCTGTGATCTATTTCAGATATCAGTTTGCCAAAATCAGCAACAATATGCTACACATCTGCACTGCTGAAAGCACGGGCTGTATCAGATAAGTATGTATCCTTTTTAATATTGGAATGGCTAAGTTAGTGTATACATGCAGACACATATTCAAACACCGGCAGTAACAAAACAACCAAACCACAGTTTTCAAAATCTTGAAATTGTGGAATGAAAACACAAGCAGTGGAACTTGTGTAGAATTGAATGTGTCTGTTTAAAAGCGCTTCACTGTGTCTCATCTCTTGTTTATCTGTCTTTTTTTTTTTTTTTACTTTTACATGTGTCCCAGATTTTCACCAGAGGCAGCATCTAGGCGGGGGCTTAGCACAGCAGAGATGAACGCAGTGGAGGCTATACACAGAGCTGTGGAGTTCAACCCTCATGTGCCAAAGGTTATTGTCCCATTGTGCCCATTATCCAGTTAGTCTCCCTTTTGATTTGTCAGACAATGTTCTGCAGTCATGTCTGGTGCATCTTACAGGTACGCAAACCTCATCACTAGTTATATCATAACGTACCAGCAGGTGTCAGTATAGGATGTTGATAAAGCGTCCGTTAATGTAGCAACATTCAGGTGAAGGCTATACTGTATCTGATTTGCATAGTACTTCGATGAGTCTGTCAGAATATACTGTAGGCTCAAAGTATCTAAAATATGGTTTGGTAAATTGGCACTATAAAACGGTTGTAGTCTGATATTTAAAATTTCTGTTCTTCTGTGCTAAATAATCGAATTAAACCTTATTTGGCCGTGTACACCTCTTCCCACAGGGATTAGTCTTAGATGACAGACACAAACTTAGTCGCAATAGGAGGTTTGTCTCCATTTGGCCTTTGTATTGTGCTGCTGTTTCATCTTCAGCACTCCTTTCTGAAAGAGGGAGATGTGTGTGTGTGTCCCAGGCAGCATGGGGAAAGTCAGTCAGCTCTTTGATCCAGCCTTTGAAGTGAGAGCCCCCATCCTCAGTATCTTTCCGACTGTCCCCCACGGCCTCCCACCATAATCATTGCCACCTCGCCCAAAGGGACTGCCCCTCTGCCTCTCACCTGCTACCCTCATCCCCTTTAATGCTCTTATCGTCCCTCATCCCCCGCCCCTGCCCCGTGTCATGTCAACATGTCCGCCCCTAGACAAAAACAGGCCTGTTCCGAGCACACCTTTGGTCTCCGGACTATTTGATACCTTAGACTCTTGTAGTGGCATAGAGGCCAATCTGTTTAGTGTGTCTTTTCTTTGCTGCTATGTGTGATGTCTTCTCCTTCTCACGTTGTGCACTGACGCGCACCTGGTTTACATTGGAAGCACGCACTCAACCGCTCACTTGTTTTTAAGTGTGTGCGTGTGTGTGTGTGTCTTTTGATAGCGCTGTAGAATCTGAATGTACCCTTGGGGATCAATAAAGTGTTTCCTTTGCACTGTGTTCAGGTAACGAGTACGTTTGGGCAAGTGAAAACATCCAGTACATTCCTAACTTTTCCCCAGATTGTTTGATATGAATTGTGAAATGGCATGCTGTGGAAAGGGTAACCATTGCTACATGAATTAAGTGTATAGGATGCTGATTGACTGACTGAGTAAATTAATTGTGCCTATAGGAGGCAAGATAGTCTAGTGGTTTTCGCCTCCTAGTTGGGAGGGCATAGGTTGGAGCTGCTGAGTTGGCCTACCTGTAAGCATCAATGAGCAAGATGTTCTCCCTGTAATACTTCTTTATAAGCTGCGTTGAATAAAAGCAACCACCTAATGACTTGTTATATAGGACCTTTGCGACATGTGCTTTCATAATAAGGTGTACAGATGTTAGGAATAGTTGTTTTCTGTTCTGTAATCCCTTGACAAAGAGTATTTGGGATAATGAGTGGAAGTATAATGTGCACACTATAGCAGGTGTGTGTGTTGAAGCCCTACAACACACACACACACACACACACAGTCGGTTGTTTATGTACTTGCGTACTAAAACGTATGTTGTAGGTGAAGTGTCTTCACCTACATTGCTCTTTTGCCTCAGCCTTCTCCCCTATTTGTCCTTCTACCTTCCTCGGTTCTCCCTCTCC
>JAODTR010000020.1:1345433-1355864 GCA_025399935.1 Amblyopsis rosae | reverse complement strand
AAGTGAATTTCACTTACTGCACTGGCAGTAAAAATTGCTTGTTTTAAGCATAAGAAAGCTCATAACTAATATATTTGTACTATATTTGATAGGGCATTTTTTGCTATGATCTACTGCTACACTGCAAAACATTCCCTATCAAATATAAGTGCAAATATATTAGTTATTAGCTGACTTATGCTTAAAACAAGAAAAACTGACTGCCATTGAAGTAAGCGCAATTCACTTGATCAGATTTCTTAAAGTTAGCGTGCATTTACTTAAATTAAATCACTAGATAAGCCATTTACAGTACATTAGAAATAAGTCCAAGTAGATTTTAAATCTAAAAACAAGTTTACACACTAAGTTAGATATCGGGTTTGCAGTGTCATGACTACGATCTGACTTATGTTCATGTTAGTAATGGGATGGCTGGCCAGAGAGTGAAACAGGGAGACCATGTTGTCTCAGCCCAGTGAGTGTCTGTGACGTGTGTCAGTAATTGCTCAGAGCTGCGGCACCACCGCACATGGTTTTATGCACAAACATTATACATGCATGTGTGCACACGCTTACTGCCAAACACACATACACTCAAATGCATACACACACGCGCGCGCACACATATTTTTCAAGACACACATACACGCACACACACTGATAGTTTGTGATAGCACTGCTCCCTCAGACATTCTATCTAGTCTTTTCCTCAACCAACATATTCCTCTTTCATCTGTTCTGACTGTCTGTCTGTCTGCCTGCCTGTATGATCAATGGGAATTGTAAGGATTCTAGCTCACTTAAGAGTAACTTCAGGCGAAAGGAGAAACTTGTTATGGGTTTTACGTAAGCGATCGGAGAAAAAAAAAACTGTAATGAGATCTCATGTTGTCGAGGGACGTTTTTCTGTCCCTGTGGAATAAAAGGAGGGGGGGGGGGAGGGAGGGGGAGGGGGTGTGAGTTATTTCCATGTGGAAGGTGGGTCTGTGCAGCCCTTTGAGAATGTAATGTGATTAAGGGCTATATACTGTAAATACAGTAAACTTCACTTTGAGGGAGGAGGGGCTCCTCTCCACAGATCTCTCTAACTCCACACACACACACACACACAGGCACACGTGTGCCACTTACACGTACAAGAGGGAGCGGGTAGAGCAAGCAGGAGACAAACAGGAGAGAGAGAGAGAGAGAGAGAGAGAGAGAGAGAGAGAGAGAGATGCAGAAAAGGCATTCGTGAGTAAGAGAGCCTTCAACCTGGCCAGGAAAATGTCAGCTCAACATCAGTGAGTCACTGTAGCACAGTGAGCTTATAACGTGAAATATGTACTTGATTGATAGATTCTGACAGTGACATTGTCATATCCATTAATGTGTAAAATATCACATAAGCATTTCCTATGCTAAAAGAAAGTTATATTCCCTGATTTACACTCCCATGTGAATTTATTTTAACATCTTTAATGTATTCATTAGTTTGCAGATCACGCATGACAAGGTTGTGTTCTCTCATAGACGTTACCTAAATAATGAGTAATGGCTGCATGGTAAGACAAGATGTCTTCAAAGACCTAATTGAAAGAAAATGACATGGACACGCATGCACTGCACCTATAATCCAGAACAAACACACCTTACACACTAATTCATTATTATTCCCACTTAACATATAAAACATACGCACACACTGTTTATATAAGTTGTTGTTGTAATGCACCGTTCAAAGCATTTATACAGGTACATGCACACATAACACCCACACGCACACATACAGTATACTGTATGCCCACACATGCACACAGTCACATACTGTTTCATTTCAAGTTCACATTGTGTTTATTGTCATTCATCCACAGAGCAAGCAGGTTAATGAAATGTTGTGTCTCATGGTCACAGCATACATCACGAGACACCACTAACTATAGGAGACAAGAGCTACCTAACAGGTGTGTGTGGTTTTACTGGGAGCATTATGTAAAAGTATGTATGCAACATTACACAGTATATATCATGGTAAGGAAGTATATACACAGATCATAAACCGTACAGTAAGGAAATTCTATGGTATTTAACATTGCATATCGTATAGACGGAATAAATAAATACAACCGCTGTCCCTTACGTAAGACAGCGTTGCCATGGTTACTGCATCAACCCTGGCCTCGTCCCTGTCTCTTCGGCTAAAAGTGACAGCGTGATCAGTGCCAAGGTTCTCGTCATCACCCAGACTGTTACAATGTCTGCTGCGGCCCTTAGCTGTCATCGCTACCCTCCTATTCCCCCCCCCCCCAACACCGCCATCGCCTCACAAAAGGCCAGCCAGCTCTCATCAAGTTAGATTTGATCGTGTCAAAGTCACTCTCCACATTGTCAAGCTGGAGAGCAGATTTAACCTTAGTGGCATTTGCCTGTCATATCTCAGGGTAATGTGTTTCAATGTGCGTGTGTGTGCATGCGTGCATTTTCCAGTGGATTATCTTGACGCCCCTGCTTGTGGTTGGGATTGGAGCATCTGGATCTATTTTGGTTTGTTGTTGTTTCTTGTTTGTGTCTTGCAGGCAGATTCAATATGTTCACCAGCCCAGAGAGGTGGAATGTAAGGTGGGGTGGAGAGATGAGGAGTGGAGTTAAAGGGAGACGAAACTATCATCTTGTAAACTGACCAACAGCCCGTGAAAACCCTGAGGTGTTCAGCACAGGGCTGCGTAAGAGCTGTAAAATATTAGACCCCCATCTGAAATGGAGAAATAATGTCTCAGCCTGCACATAGACGTCACTGATTTGCTGCAACGATGTGAACGGTGAAGGGAACTGGTCCAACAGAAAAGCTTAAAGCATTGATTATGTAAATCCACTAACCCATAAGAATTGCTATTTCATTTGTTTTTCAACTACTTGCTTATTTCAGCTATAATCATTATCTTTATTTTCTGGTGACACAGTTGACCCAAAGGCCAAAAGGCACCATAGGCCGCCAAATCAAATTAATGTGCATGTCAGCATCAATTAGTTTCTGGGGTTTAACATAAAAACATTAACACAACCATCAACAATTACTAAACTCGGCTAAAAATAAGAAAGACAATAAAAAATGTGTGTTTGCGTATGTATGCATTTGTGGGTCTATGGGTGTTACAGGTGTTAACCATATACAGTATGATTCAAACACAATATGCACTTTGCCATATTGGTCCTGTCAAATAAGGGTCTGTGAGCATAATGTATTACAGTGTTTAGACTGAAGGTAAAAGCCACCATTTGTACTTCTCTCCTGGCCTTGTAAAGTAAAGTCTGCTGTCTTATGGATCTCTGTTTGTGTGTGTGGGCATGCGTGTTCGTGTGCATGTGTGTATGGCTTTGTAAACAGGTTACACTGACTGTGACTTTTTGGCACAGTGTTAACTCACACTGTGACTTATTTGTGGAAAAGTGTGTCTGTTCATTTTAAATGTTAATCTTCTGACAGGGAGGTTCCTATATTTTCCACTACATAAACATGAATGTCATACAATTGTATTCTATTCCAACATTAATATAGTAAAAATGTCAGGCTTGTATCTTGTTTAACAAATAATATCCAGCACTCCAAAACTGGCCTAACTCCGATAATGCTCTCAAAATGCATAATGACATGCATTTGTATTACACCATATGTTCTGCTGCAAGGGTATTTCAATGCAGTCATCATACTCATATAAATGGCCTTATAGTACCCTGCATATATCATTTGAGAATCAATCAGAGATGTTCCTTCTACAGGGAGTTCATAAATATCAGGGCACACTGCACTAACTCATATTAGATTGTGGAAAACACTAGAAGCAAATTAAAGTCAGTATTGTGCCTTGTTTGTCATCAAGGGCCACTGCCATAATTAATTTTCCTATGGGCGTGCTTGACATGCCAGTACTCACTGTGGTTTATGACACAATTTATTAATGGATTTAGTGAGGTAATTTATATTTTAGGTCCGTATTCAAATTAGTCTATACATTTATTTGTATAGACCTTAAATCTTATCTTGCTTCACAAACTCATACTCAAACCTGTTTAACCAAACTCAAAACCTTATAGGGGCATTGAGCAAATGTTATACTAACAACTCCATATGTCCTCAATGCAACACAAGATACAAACTGTAAATGTTCCAGCTGGGAGACAATCTCCTGAACACTATACATTGTTTCCAGCAAAATACTGAGTGTCAGACATTTAGCCCAGGATTACAGAGTCGCTGGTCGTTCAGTGAGGCTAAGCACACAGCCACTTTGGAGGCAAATGAGTTTGATATGAGGGCACGTGCGTGACACGTTCCTGAATAACAATGGCTGCACAGTCACCACCCCAATCCTATTTAGCATTCCTGTCAGCTTCACAAACATCCAGAGGGAGGAGGGCATACAAATCCTACATACAGTACACAAGATAGAGACTGGCAATCAGGCTTAATTAACACAGACAGAGAAACCACATAGTCTATATTAAATCTAATATCAAACTCCTTTAACCAATGCTAACTAGAGGTAACCAAGGCTACTGTACTGTATGTCACTGTCAATATTTGGCTGACCAAGAGGCATAGTGAACAGTTCACCAGAAACATCTTAGTAGCAAGTTTGATATAGTGTGAATGGATTATTAAAGATTCACAAAGTCTGATGATGCAAAAAATAAATATTTATTATTTGTAGCAGATTTGATCTTTTTTGAGTGTTTTAAATTCCTGGAACTAAGCTCTGGGTGAGAATGTGACAAAACATGCATGGCTGAAGAAGCTTAAGATTTAATGTGCTGTAGTCCATGCTGCCTTTAGGGTTTATGTGAGTTGACGGTTATGTCAGGACGTGCGTCTGCGTGGATTCTCCATGGACCATGTTGTCAATGCAGTGCTGGAGGGTCATTGATCTTCCTGCACCTCCCATTACTTTGCTCTGAGGAGCACAGTGAAGGGAGAGACAACAGAGCATGTCTCCATTGCTTCTACCAGCGTGCTTGTCTGCAAATCTAGTTTTTGAGATACTCTTTTGGGGTAAAATATTTGAATGACAAACTACATGTTATGGAAAACATTAAAAACACCAACATCAACTGAAAGTGTTGACTCAGATAGAAATCCCGACAAACTATGGGTTTTGGACATAAAGGCCAGTGAACTACTTTCGTTGGCTGACAAGGAATGCAAATCATGATTTATCTGAATCCACAGCACCCCTGAGTAGTATGTAGTAGTAGCCCTAACGGAACGGAAAGCTTTTAGAAGCTGGGTAATGGAGGTGGACAGGCTCTGCTGACACTACCAGTTCCTTCTGGTCCCTTGGTGAGAGGTAACTGAGTTTGGGGCATCGTTATTAGTAGACAAAGTGCGACAATTTGAAGGGTAGAGGGCTGGCTATAGGATACAATGCCGCCGCCTCTTTATGCACTGGGATAGCCAGCAGCACATCTATAACCTCACTTTGCCATTGACTGCCTTCCTGCTCCAGACAGAAAGGCCTGCCAAGTCACTGTTTGGCACAGCGGGTATAAACTCTGCCACAGTGAGAGACTAAATCCCCAAAGAAAGACTTCAGATACAGAATGGGGATTAAACACACTAAGAATGGAGGCTGTGGGGGAATTTATAAATAATTGAATGTAAGGAGGCAAGCAAACAAATGAAACACTGGATGAAAACGTCACTACAAAAGTTGATTCAGGTGAGAGAGTGAAAAGGAAATGTATAGATGTGTGTGTGTGTGTGTGTGTGTGCGTGTGTGCGTGCGTGCGTGTGTGTGTGTGTTGAGGTGGTGGTGGTGGTGGTGGTGGGGGGGGGGGTTCCCTGGTGATACCATGGTTACAGCACAAGCATATAGATTGTGAGCAGTTACTTGTCACCCTATCCTCAACATGCACAACAGTATTCTGCGTTATCAGACCACAAGATTTATCTCACTTTCCGCCAGCAGAGTTTAAGAGTTGCAAGATTTATAAACATATAAACACGACAATGTATTTTGGAAAATGTAACTTGTTTTGGGGTGTAACTTAATTATGATATAGACTCAATTATATATTAACATATGGTGCAATATTTCAGTATTGAACAGTTAATATAACATGATTCAGTAAGAATATAAAATGTATGGAAAGGGACATTATTACATTTGTACTCTAATAATATGTCATTTAATAATACTTTATTTCCTTCAAATGTATTTATATGCAGAACACAGACCTTCCATGTGCTGTAGCTCTGACATTGACTGGATGTCACATGGTACTTTTCCACAGATATGGACCACATATTGTCATGCAATGCACACATGTCAGCACTTATATGTAATAAAGCTAAAGTTCACAAACACACACTCAATCAGACCACCGCATATGTCTCTTGAGGCTCTCCGGGACACAATTTGAGTTTTTGAATTGAATGTCAAGCCAGTGTCACCAGAGAAATAACAAAGGAGTTCAACATATCCTGTTGACGGTAGCATTTGAGGAGTTGGAATCATTCAAAGACTATTTGTGTTAATGGCCTGTTTCCATGATGCTTGTGTGTGTATGTTGGTGTGTGTGTGTGCATTTAAAATTGTGTATGACACAAAGTATCCCTTTTACAAACTACTAGTCATTTGTGTTTTCATGCATTTCATGCAGTTTAGTTAGCATTTGTGCAGGCGTGTGCCATGTTATAATAACATTGTAATGTTTGTAATGTGCAGTGCACTGGTCATATTGGTATTCCACCAAACTGGAGAGGAAGGGCCCCTGTTGGTTAAAGCATGCACATTAGCTTTTAGAACACTGAAAGGTGTGGCTATATACATGGGTGATTATGACAGAAAGATATTCACAACTATGCTCCTGTAAATCGCCTGTAAATGATAGGCATTTGATGGCAGAACTGCAGCTGGCTTCATTGACATTGAACTGGACATTGCACTGAATAATGTCTGTAAGATTAAATACACAAAATACTTTAATACTTTAATTTATTTTTTATTTTTTAGGCAGCATAAACTCAATCACAAACTGATTGTATTTGAAGACATCTTCCAAAAGTTAAAGGCTCTTAATAAGGGTTTTGCAGCAGTATGATTTACCGCTACTCCTCCTCACAGAATGATTACTCTCAGAGTTTTTCCACTGGGCACTTCTGCTTTGGAATATTTTCTTTCATGAGTAAACCTAAGTGTTGAGAAAGTAACCAGGATCTTCAGACATCTCAGCTGTCACAGTCTAATGTAAATATAGAGCATGTGGAGCACAAATGAATAGTGTAGCCCATCTGGCAGTAAACAGGCCTGAAATCTTTTTGCTCTTTTTGTTTTCACATCTGACCAACTGGCAGATCATGCCCTCCCTAAATGCATTAAAGCCTACGGTATTTTATGAGCCAGCCTTTATCATTGATCAGCTGGCAATCATTATGGCTGTACATGATAGGCTAGTGGAACTGGCCAATTATTTTCATGTACTGTATATTAACGAAGCAATGCATTTCAACTTTAAAAAGTAAATATTGAGAAAGTCTTGTTTGATAACATGTTACCATAATTTTAGTGAACCACCGAGGTCTGATGATGTTTCCTATTCCAGTTCTAGTCCACAGACAAAACCGCCAGTCGCCAGGGCGTGCGCTGTCCTGCCACCGACAAATGCAAGATGTAGAGTGAGAGAGAGCGAGAGAGCGAGAGAGCGAGAGAGCGAGAGAGAGAGAGAGAATCAGCCTGTCTGTCACTGTGAAAGAGAGAGCGTAAAGGAGCGCTCCTCGCAGTCTGCTCCATACCGTTCTAAAGCCAGGCAGATGAACTTCAGCAGAATCGACAGTGACATAATCACTATTTATCTTTTTGCGCAATGGAAACGGAATAATCCTGTGGTATGTTTTGTAATTTATCGTGTTTACTTATTAGTGAACAGGCATTTGTCTTGCATGCTATAGGCTACAACTTGTTTTCTATTATTTTAGGATCGATTGTAAAAATCTACAAGAATACGTCCAACTGCTCTGGATAAGGGTTTATTTCGTTGATTGCAGACATTTTCCTTGGTAAGTTATGATTTAGGACGGTAGAAAATAGTGCTGCTTCATTAGCATAGCCACTTTCTGGTTTAGCTGCTTTTTGCGATAACATTCTACTTGTTAGTGTAGTTTATTGGGTTTAATCTGATTTCTGATGATCTGACTGTTAACATAAAACAGTGCTGACACATGCTACTTCGTACACGTGCAAATACGCTGCTGCCTATTCGCCATCTATATCGGGTTTCCTATGGCGAAACTCAACAGGTTATGGGTCGCATCGCACGATAGTGTCCTCGGAGCTCTTAAATATTTCCTGGTAATTTTCCATCTCTGAAATCCTGAAAATGCCCTGTAGAATAAAACCAGCAAATTATACTGTACGCAGATGTATGAATCTACTGCTTAAATAATGGCTATATAATCATGGAAGTAATTGAGGATCTTAAATTATGTTTACCTCATATGAATATTGTATGCCTGTATAGAGAGCTTTCAAAACATGCGTGAAGTAAATTAGACATTAATATAAGTAGGCCTATAATTTAATTCTTTGAGTGTTTGTGTTTGTTACTATACCTTTTGTAATCTCTTTTAATTAATTAATTTACCTGCTCATGCATCATCATGTGTTCTAAACCAGTCAACAGTCGTTTTTCCTGTCACCATCATCACCCCATCAAATCTTTGATCCATCATCGTCTGTAATCCTCCCTGTAGATGCTGAATGAGCTGAAGCCAAGCTGGTTGTGAAGGCGTTGGATTTGTTGCCCTCCGCGCCCAGAGCGAGCCACAGCATGGCGTCCGGAGTAGCAGCGTGGCTCCCGTTCGCCCGGGCGGCTGCCATCGGCTGGATGCCCGTGGCCAACCTGCCCATGCCCGTGGCCCCCACCGAGAAGAACAAGCGGCAGGACGAGATCATCATCATCAACGTCAGCGGACGGCGCTTCCACACCTGGAGGAACACCCTGGACCGCTACCCAGACACCCTGCTGGGCAGCTCCGAGAAGGAGTTCTTCTACAACGAGGAAACCAAAGAGTACTTCTTCGACCGGGACCCGGACTTGTTCCGTAGCGTGCTGAACTTCTACCGCACGGGCAAGCTGCACTACCCGCGCTACGAGTGCATCACGTCGTACGACGAGGAGCTGTCCTTCTTCGGCATCATCCCCGAGATCATCGGCGACTGCTGCTACGAAGAGTACAAGGACCGCAAGAGGGAGAACGCTGAGCGTCTCCTGGACGATCAGGAAGACAAAAAGGACATCAAGCCGCCCAACATGACCTGCAGGGAGACCATGTGGCGGGCCTTCGAGAACCCCCACACCTCCACCATGGCGCTGGTCTTCTACTACGTCACGGGCTTCTTCATCGCCATCTCCGTCATCACCAACGTGGTGGAGACGGTGCCGTGCGGCACCTCCCCCAACCAGAAGGAGGTGCCGTGCGGCGAGCGCTACACCATGGCCTTCTTCTGCATGGACACGGCGTGCGTCATGCTCTTCACTGTGGAGTACCTGATGCGGCTGTTCGCCGCGCCCAGCCGCTACCGCTTCATGCGCTCGGTCATGAGCATCATCGACGTGGTGGCCATCTTGCCCTACTACATCGGCCTGGTGATGACCGACAACGAGGACGTGAGCGGGGCCTTCGTCACGCTCCGCGTCTTCCGCGTCTTCCGCATCTTCAAGTTCTCCCGCCACTCGCAGGGCCTGAGGATCCTGGGCTACACGCTGAAGAGCTGCGCCTCCGAGCTGGGCTTCCTGCTCTTCTCCCTCACCATGGCCATCATCATCTTCGCCACCGTCATGTTCTACGCCGAGAAGGGCTCCAGCTCCAGCAAGTTCACCAGCATCCCGGCCTCTTTCTGGTACACCATCGTTACCATGACAACGCTGGGGTAAGAGACGAGACCGCTTTTGTGTGATCGTGTGCGTCTGGTTGAGTTCTAAATGTGGCAGCCTTGTGTTGGGGTGTGTGTGTGTGTGTGTTTTACTAGTGTGGTCCGTGGTGACTGTAAAACCTAAACAACAGCGACTGCAAAGAAAAGGAAAAGCCGCTTTCCTCCCCATAGCGTTCTGAACAACTTGCAGTACAACGCAGTAACACAAAATGTAGCCTGAGGACAAAAAGTAGTTCATACGGTTTTCTCTCTGTAGTGAATTCTGCTGGGAGAAGCACAGCCATCAAATTGTCCAAGCCATCCTCGGCGATGTACCATAGCCTGCCCTTTATATCGCCTATGAGATGAGAAAGAGAGAGAATGACAGAGTGCAGTAGTGGGAGCAGGGATTGTGAAGGGGGGGGGGTATAGGGGTAGGGGGTTAGGGGGGTGGTAGTTATGCAAAGGTACACAAAAGAAATCATAAAATATAAGTTAAAAGAAAGTGGGGGGGGGGGGGGGGGGGAGGAAAAAAATTATGAAAATGTAGAAACGTTCCTTA
>JAODTR010000020.1:1332635-1345333 GCA_025399935.1 Amblyopsis rosae | reverse complement strand
CCAACGATACTGTTTGTATTAATTAAATCACTTTACAAGCTAAACCACATGTGCCAGCCTGTACTTTCACCTCCTCATCCTGCATAGCGAAGGCGGCCTGCCACAAAGGGCATAGTCCAGCAGAGTGGGTCTTCTTTGTCAACGTATAAGCACACACGTGCTCGCACATGCACACACACAATCACTTTCATTAACAAAAAATATTTGTTAATTATTTTGTCAAATGCCATCCATTCATAACAATTAATACATTTGTATACTGTCTGACTTAAAGATAAAATGTGACTGTAAATGTATCTTCAGTGTTAACCATTGCTCTCTCTATGCTTCATTAAGAAGGTGTCTCTTTATTCCACATTTCTCTCACTGGCTTCCATTCTGTCTGCATGCTCTTTCTATCTTTCATTCTTTGGATCAAATGGGGCCTGTCCCCTATACTGAAGTTCAACATGAATGAGTGAATGAGGCTGACACAGTTCCTGTCTTTGAGTACTCTCTGGTCTAGATGTGTAAACACCCACTGTCTTTGGGTGCCTGGCTGTGAAATTGCATTAACAGACTATACACACACACACACACACACACACAAAAAACACTGTCATATTTTGAGGTGGTACCAGCCATTCTTGTTATGTGTTAATATAGCACTAACAACGTCTGTAAACATGAAGCTGCAATCCTTTCAATAAATGCCAGTAGGGTCGGTACATCTTTGTTCCTTATGCAAGCCTCTTTCAAGTTTGTATTTTGAATTAAGCCACTGCCAATTGAAGAGTGTAATTTAGGCCAGCGGTCCGTTTAAAGCAAGCATGCACAGCCCCCTCTCTCACTGACTTGAGGAGGGCTGGTTAACCCAAGCGCAATCTGGTCTGCTCTGATGGTTTTGCCAGATGACAGTTTTAAATAGTGACAAATCTTTATTTGGACATACTGAAAATAAACACATTTGTTATACATGCACATGCACAAACACACACGCACACACACTTGCATATACACACAAACGTCCATTCATGCAGTGATTCTATAGAAAATAAATTAAAGTCTGTGAATGAATAAATATGTCATGTTGAAATCCAAGAAGAAAACTTACCCTGTTTAAAGACCAAAGCTGCTTTATGTTGTGACATCTAAATCCGTCTAAGATATTATAGCAACTAACTGATATTAGCCAGAAAACATTTACTGTATTTACTGTAAATGTTTTTAAAGGTAGTGTAACATTTCATATTTAAACACAATGTATGTTTTTTTTTTTAAACCTCCAATTTTGTTCAGGGTATTTCAATATGCAGTGTAATCTTGCGTAATACCTAAAATAATTAATGTTTTTCGATGAAATCGCAGGCAAGACAATTTACAAGCAGCGGATGTTGTACCATTAGTAGCTTTGGATGCAAAGTTTCCATTTAAACATACATTACTGTATATTCTTTTCATATTTATTTTGAAATTAAACATTTTGATTCTGTAATATATTTGCTGTTTAGGTTTGATTGATGGGACTAAATTATATGAACATTTCAGAATTGTGTGCAAATAGACAAATAGAACGAGACAATGTATTCATATAAAACCAACATTACGATCCAATTACAGCAAGAAACAAAATGTAAAAATCTTAACATCCTGCCAACAGTCAGTAAAGACATAAAAACATACATGACTTGAGTCTATTCATGTGTGTGCATGTGCGTGTGTGTGCGTGTGTGTGTGCATGCGCGTGTGAGAGTACACTTGTGAATGATAGTGCTAATGAGCAAATGATAAGAGGAGATATGTTTACACATGCGTGTACAAATGCACATAACATTCATCATCCTTATAGAAATAAGTGCAATGCCAGTAAATGAGAATATTTCCTATAAAAACCAAGCTGTTCCAGTCAACAAACAATTATTATTATTGAAGTGACATCCATGACATCCATCCGTGTATATTGTAATTCCTCTCTGACTAAAACACATGTTCCTTCTCCTCCGAGCAAGACCCAGGCTCTGCGTAACGTGAAAATACTGTAAGTGCTCAGAAGGATTTATGGCCACAGGGGTTCAGGTGTGTGTGCACGCTGCATATGCAATAACTAAACAGACATTAACTATTTTTCGCTGTCTTTATAATTTACAACACACACACACACACACACACACACACACTCACACAAACATGTTGAACTGTCGGTACACGTCACAAAAAGACATCTAAATATTATCAATGGACTGCATTATAGTAGAACGTGGCCCAGTATCTCACAAGCAGTAGTGTTGCTGTAGTGGCAGTCACAGTGAGGTGAAAGCTGTCTGGCTGCATGGGGCTCTCACTATGTGATCATGCTCTAATATAAAGCAGTGAAGTGTTCAGTTCACCCATCTCTGTCTTGTCTGGGAGCGCACAATCACACACACACATACACACACTCTCTCTTTCTGCCCATCTGTTGCTCTCTTTCACTTGATCTCTTTCAACTGACTCACTGGTGCATCCTCCTCCCCCAACAACACACACACACACGCACACACGCACACACGCACACACACACACACACACACACACACACACACACACAGAAGAAGGATGATGAAGAAGAAGAAGAAGGAGTATGTGATCAAATGCCAGTCCTCCCATTATGTACTTTTCCTCTCATTTATCTGACCAAACGGCAGTAATCTGATCAGAGAAACATATCACGGCTGTTTGCATGTGTATTTGAGTATATTAACACTTATATTACATTATCATAACTATTATTATAAAGATGGGATATATAATGCAGTAATGTTCTATTACAGTTAGAACCTTAGCAGTAGGTTAATAAATAATAGCTGTGCTGGATGATACTTTACTACAGCGATACACTATACTGAGCATATATAAATAAAGTGTTCTAAAGAAAAAGAAACCTATAAATATCAACTGGGAGTTTCATTAGTCCAAAAAGCATCCATCAAGCTCTATATCCATCCATCCATGTATTACTGGGACACGTGTGGGACAGTAAAGAAATACAGACGAGCCTATCGTTGTAGCGTCTTGGGCATGCTTTTCATCGCTGTCCTCAAGCGTCCCAGTCAGCAGAAGAGCAGGACTCAGCGAGCCACTGGCTCCAATTACATGCTTCAAGCCGCACTTCCTTTGTTTCAGAATCCCATCCCCATGCCCCTTGGCCAACTTCCCTCTCCGCGTCGGCCAACAAATGTGACTCTGAGCAGAAATCGTCCGTCACACTCTTACGGGCAAACCTCTAATATTGGCATTGAAGCTAAGAGCAGAGGATTTAGTGCAGCGTGTGCGCGTGCGAGCGTGTGTGTGTGTCCATACACGGTTTCATGCATGGAGAAATTAAAAGGCCTGCTATGAAACCCTCTGACCTTTTAAGACTTTAAAGGCAGGTTCAGTGTGTGTGATGAATGCAATAGTGAGAAAAGCACCAAGTATAGCATGTCTGTTGAAGCCCAATGGTGTTCTACAGCATATTGTCTAGAAATACTTTTTATTTTTCTAAAAGATGATAATTCTAATCCCATACAGCAATGGTAAAATGTACATTATTTTTTTTTGTCATACATTTAGCCTTTTCTCTAATTGGCTCGTATCCATGCAGCCAGATGTAAACAGCTGCTTGGTCTTGACATTATTTGAGGAGAGCCTCAGGGTGAAATATGATCATGCAACAAAGATACCGGAGAGGCCATTTGTCTTACATTTACATTTACATTTACCTAGCATAACAAATAAATACCTGTAGCATCAAAAAACTACACTACAAAACAGTTTGTAGTGGTTCAATTTCAGCCAGGCAAGACATTCAAGTATTCTTACTTACAATAAAGGAAACCTGGTTTAAAACACCACCACCCCCCTTTCATTGTCATTCCAGACCAGCATACGGGACCCAGACAGCATCTGATATAACGGCAAAATAAATGGCATCAGGTAGGACTGGGGAACACAGAATAAATCCCTCATAAATAACTATGCAGGTCTGTGCCCACCTTACTACCACAGTTTAGAATGGGGGACAGCATTAGCGTAGCAAAGAGAGGCAGCAGACATTTCCAGGGAGTTAGGACTGCTAGTGAATTGATGCAGACACATTACTGACAGTGTTCCAACACACACACATGCGCATACTCGCACAAATGGTGTCGGGGGCCCTGGTGGCTAGAGAGGAGAGTGAGGTAATGATAAAAATAATGTCAAGCAAGGCAGAGAGAGGAGCACCTCCTCTAATGAGCTATTGACATTTAGCGATAGTGAGTGTGGAGGACTTACACTGAACAATGTCGGCGACACATTTGCATACACAATAACAAAAAGAAAAGAAAAAGAACAAATGAAACAATGATCTGCGTACAATTCTGCACAGAAGTGGACAAAGCAAGCATTTATATAAAAAGATAACTGCTACTAACAGAGGGAAGGCCAGGGGATCAGGTTGCAGAAATCAATGGATTACATCATGTCTTCTAAAGCGGGGAGGGTACATCCGCAGGTGGTGAGACGTTAGAGCCCTAACAGAAAAACCATTGCAGGGATCCTTCAACATGCATCTATCTGTGTTAGCTCTTGGATTTCAATATACATTATGTTAGTGGCTGGGTTTAGTGTATAGGCTATAGTAGGGTGCAGTGCATCAATCTAATCATCAACAGCTACATTTGTATGGCAAGTACAGTACACCCCTATTTTTTATAGATTTAGGGTAAAATAACATCTAGGTAAATACCTATGTCATTAGAGCGGCTGATTATGGCTGTGATTAATTAGCACAATACCCTGTATGTACTGTACAGCCTACTCAGAATAACCAGACGTACTGTGAGAAGTGACCTAAACTGGGGCCAAAAGACAAACGCAGGCAACTAAAGGCACACTGCTTCCTCTGCTCATTGAATTTCCAATGCTCCCCTGTATTCACTAAACTCCACAAAGTAATGTGGAGATTCACAGAGCTATATCATTTGGATGATTTAACAAGCCTTGAACATCTCACCTGTCATCTGAAAAATACTAAAATTTCCTAATATTAAAAAGGGACAGACCCCATGTGAGTCTCAGTTAAGTCAGAATTCTGGAAGTGTTTCATATTGGAACTACTTGGTCAAAACTAATGGTTGCTCATGCTGTGAAAACAGTCACACACTGTTACTTGTGGAGAAACACAAACATGGACATATGTAGAGTTTAGACTTCATAAGCCAGCCTGTGTAAATATTGAATTTGCTGTGCCTAAACTGCCTATGCATAAATTTCCCATTTGCATCAGTGAAACACCTGAGGGAGGAACAATAATTTCCATTTTCAATTAGATGCCACATTTAATGAGAATCACAACCCATGATTTTAATCTTAACACCATGTGATTGCAGTCCTCAGAGAATAGGTGTTAACAGAAAATGACACACTTGATTATGTGTTAAAAATACACTTTTTATACAGGTTCAGGACAGTTTGACACCTTGAAACGTCTGAGCCAAATGAAATATGATTAAACAAAAGCTACAATTGTTGGGATAAGATTTCCCATAATATCCCTAACATCCTTATGGAAACATTCGGCATTATCCATGGTAAAAACAATAAATAAATCATGAAAGCATGTATACACAGCCAATACACAAGAAGAAAATATGTGGCTGAATCTCTAGAAAAAAGCATGATGCATGCTACCAACGACTACACGTTAAAATAACTATCCAGTTGGGGAACAAAATACTAATTCTAAATAACATCTAAATAAAAATATGTCTCTCTGACATCTGCCTGTCAAAGTTGGCCATTGTAGCAGCATTACAGCTCATCAAATTAAGAACATTATAGACAGGAAATGGCAGCAGAATCCTTGGAGGGTGACTCTAACCTTGGCTTGCACTCATGTCGATAACCCCCGACAGTAAGGCTCATGTTCGGCCCTCTCCGGAAAATGCATTAGACACAGCACAATCTATCCTTCTTCCCGGTCCTAGATTTACAGTATATTGCACTACCACTAATCTGTTAATTGATCTGGCAAAGGGAAAGAGGGGAAGGCATTATGTGTGTGTGTGTGTATGTGTGCGTGTGTGGGAGTGTTGGGTGTGTGTGTGAGAGTAGAATATAGGGTGACATCACTGTAGAAATACAATCTTTTATAAAGGCTTCAGAGACATTCAATGTACCGGCAACACCTAAGAGCATTCAATGCTACATTTACAATACAAGACTTATAATGACAAAGAGCATGTCCTTCCGTTGTTTAATTAAAGGAGGGAGTGTTTACATCCCATAATTACATTGCATTCAAAGAAATATGATGTTTTAATGCACATTTGATTATGCAAGATTGGAAAACATTTAACCAACCAAAAGTCCTGGATGGACCAATGTATCATCCATACTGTAGTCACATATGGGAAAGCTTTATGGATTTAAAGCAGGACTACCTAACATTTCCGCATTCTGCAATGTTTAAACACATATTTTATATTAAAAGGGTTACTTAAATGTAATCCTCAGACCTCAACACCTTTCATGACCACCTCCCACTATTGTTCATACAGCCATTTCCACAGTTGTTGTTGCTGAGTACAGACTGCATTTGGAAGTTCTGCCTACTTTGATAGATCAGTCAAGTCCTAAAGTTATTAAAAGGAAGTATACTATTGTATCCTATTGAACATATTAATTGATATAGCTGTCCACTAAACCAAAACATATATAAAATGTAAAAATAATGTAATAATAATAATAATAATAATAATAATAATAATAATAATGTAATAATAAATAAAAACAATTTAAGAAAAAATTGCGTTTTGTACTTGGAGTTCCGTATTACAAGCGCAGTGCTCTGCGGGATAAGATAATTAGAACTGCTAAAAGTATTGGCGACAGTCTTATCAAACTTGTGTATCAGGAGAATGGGTGGGGTTGGCATGAATGCTTACATACATGTGCTGCCATCTAATGGTCAAACAAGGTATATAGGATGCTAAGTAGATATATTTAATGTAAATTAGGATTTAATCTAAAATTATAATGCCCATGCTTTTGCCTACAGTATGAACCCAATATAGTTCACTGTTGATGTCTGTATGATGCATACAGTATAGACTCTATAATGCATGCATCATACAGACATAGAGCATAGGATAGTACAATGTGACACGTGTGTTACTTCAATTGAACTTAGAAGTGGTAAAGGAAGTGAGGTAATTAATGCATGCAAGTTTAAAATGTTTGAAAAGTTTTGAAAGTCAAAAACAAGAGCAAGAATCGCGTATACTTCCCAGACAATTTTACTGCCAAACATTTACCATCTCCTTCTACGACACATCATAGGAAACATAAGGATGTCGACATAAGGATTTTCTATGCGACACACTCCAGAAAAAATGTCCAACCCACTTTAGAAGTGTCTTCTGTATACCTCCTTTAACATTTGTTTTGCCTTGTTCCAAATGCACAAACTAAGATTTAAATGGGTAAAGCTGTGTTTGTACAGTAGCAGCAGACACTCTATAGCCTATACTTACTGTTGGTAAAAGTCAAATTTGGTGAACAAGAAGCATGATGCCAACTGAAAGTCATTGATTATTTTTATGGCTGATTTAGATGCATAACATTTTAATGCATCATCTTTCTGTCATATTACTTTATTTGCATGTTCTTTCAGTTAACTACTTGTTTACGGTTTGGTTTGTTTGCTTCAATTTCCATTTGTTCATATTTTATAGTTAGTAGTTTTCTTTTGCACAATTTGAAGTCAGATCATAGAATCTCTGAGAAACTGGAATTGAGCTAGAAACTGCAGTTTAAGACAAACTCACACAAAATGAGTTTGCAATGAAAATGTTTTTGAATGTCACTCACAGGTTCTAATCGATCTATTTTGTCCAGCCCCCGCATTGTATAGGGATTGCAATGAAATCAATTAAGATCTTGCATTTCATAAATGACTGGACTCAGAAGGCCACGTACTGTATACTAAAACAATGATACATACATCTCGAGTATGGGAGCCCATCATTTTTGGGAATGTATGGATTGCATGGTGAAATACTACCTCCTAGTGGACACCAAGAATTATTTTGATCAACAGGTTTGTTTCCAAAATGCATGTTAGTCCTTTATAATTAGAAACATCACAAACCAAAAGTCGTTATTCGATAAGATTGTTAAAGGTTATTGACTACCACTCAATTCCCATTACAAATATTGACTGTTTTTGGGCAATACAATCAATAGAGCCATAACATTGTCAACTATATCAGACTACACTTAAGAGCAAGGAAATAGTCACCATGCAACTGCAAATTTCCATTTGTTAGTATTGGAAAGCACATGCTTGTAGTGTTAACGCTAATTCCATTCCCCTCAAATAATTCCAATGTGTTTTTGGATAAAAGTTTAATTAAAAAAGAAAATACATTGACCAATATAATGAAAATGTACTAAAATGTACTTTAATAATCCATAAAAGCTGGAACAACATTTGACAGAAAAACACAAGAAGCATTATTAGAGTTGGTTTAGTATAATATATTTCAGCTTCAAGAGACATAGAAATCAAAACCTATTTTCCCCCATATTTCTTCTATAAAAAGGCCCATTTTTTTCTGAAGCATTATTATGCAAAAATGGCAGAATATATTATGGGAGCTATGAAATCCCAGTGACCAAGTATAAAATTAAGTCACACCAGAGAGATATTTGCAGAAGAGAAAAGTCCATGAACAATAGGGCAAAAATACATATCATGAATCTTGATCTATCACCACTGACATGACAGGCATGGAGGATAGATCAAAGTATGGCTATAAAAATGTCCTCACTTTTCCACTTTGATTTCACTTGAAAACATCGACACTGAATAACAGATGCAATATTTCATGCTCAATTTGAAGAATAGTTATCATACAACTAAAGAGGTCAACTTCCATGTCTTTCAAATACGCCATTGATAATGCAAACATGAAAATACTGAAGTTACTATTTATTTTGTTTTCCTACGCAATGTCACTTTGTTAAATTCTCCAACTAAAACATAAAATTATGGGGCTGTTCCATGGTCACATCAGCAAATCGGACACTTTCGTTGGGCATTGATCGTCAGAGTTTGTGGTGGTGTTTGTTGGTGCAAGTAAAATGCTGTCCACTCAGGGTTCATACTAGTGCAGAGACACAGGATCACTCTCAAAAGGTTAGAGTTTTCACTCCATTTTCTTTTCCATCTCACTTTCTCATCTCTATCACTCTCGTTTCGAACATCCTTGTCTTTGTCAGAAGCAGATCGGTCAGCTGTTTTAACGTTTATGGCTGATGGCAGGGGTTGAGGGTGTTTGGGTGGGGCTGTCGGAATGCTGGCATGTTCCAATCAGGGCAACAGTTCTTCATTACAGCATTCTGAAAGTGGAATTGATAAGAAAATGTTATTTTATAAAAATGACAAGTGGCTCTTAATTATAATAGAAGATGATGATGATGATGAAGAAGAAGTAACTGCAAGGCTAATATAAATGTCCTGGAGCAGTGGCTTGTGAACTTTTGGCTTTGCACCCCCTTTTGATTATTTTACAAATGCCTCAAAAACTAAACAAAGAATGTAACAATGTAACAGGAGCAGTAAATGTTAATCCTAAACACAAGTAGAAAATCTTGTCACATACCCCTTGGAGTACCTACAAGTACCCCCTAGGTGTAAGCATAGCCCCATGAAATCCCCACAAGAATAAGTTCTATTTTAGAGTGTTCCAGGTGCCATCTATTGGCCATACTGCCACACTACATCTCTTAGACCATCTTTCTCATCAGCTGGTTCAAATAAATACAAAATGTATATACAGGTATAATGCAGGACAAGAGCACCAGTAAAAGCACATTCAACTGCCACCAACTCCTGTCCCTTATGTAGCTTACATTACAGCAAGAGTTCCTCATAAGACAGCAGGAAGCGTGGCCAGCTGTGAGTGAGGTAACCAGGGGGAGGGAGTGGCCCTGTAAAGAAACAGCTACTCCCCTCTCCCCCAACACACATTCAACACCGATACAAAGTAAAGCTAGTAGAGCTGCAATTTTGGTAACAGGCATTATGGCAAATGTACAGCATTTGATTCATTCAACTTCTTCAATGGAAACTATTGACTATGAAAACATTGCAAAGGGCAGAGCAGGTGAAACTAGCTAGTGTGTCCAGTTAACTAATTCACTTATGAAAATGTGTGTGAAATGATACCTTAGCTTAAACATACAGCTATGTTTAAAATCTAAAAGCACATGGGCTGTATTGTGTCGTCGTGCCCTTGAGCAAGACACTGGGTGGGTGCTCACTCATTCCAAGTCATACTACAAGCAGTGTAGTAAGTGTCGGATCAAAGAAAATAATGTGAATGCCACTTGCTGAAAGGGACACTCCAGGATGGGATCGCCCCATCTTGTGTCGAAACAACTGAGAAAGTACAGGATGGGCATGTCTCTCTTAGCTTAAAACCATAACCACAATGTTGTTTGGCTGAAACCAGTGAGAAGGTAGGCCCCTCCCGCACTGGTGTTTCCACAGAAGCTGTGGTGGTTATCTGAGCCTGTGTGTGTAGGAATCACCAGGTTACGCACAATGCAATGCCTATGACACAATACTGCGCTAGATTCAAGTGGACAAACAGAACCCCTGAAGGTAAGGGAGGAGACATGGGGGGAAAGAAAAAAGAAAGGAAAAAAAAAAGGCCAACCGAAACCATCTGAAGACTGAATACACTTTCCAGAGGCCACCCTCATTTCAAATGACAAACACACTGAAAACAACCGCTTTCCTGAACCGGACATGCCCATTCATGTGTGTCACTGTCCCATAGCAGCCTGGCTCTCTGACATAACTCTCTGCTAGTTTAGCTGATGTGTTTTGAGCAGTGGAACAGTAGGGCTGTAATGCCATTAGTACTGGTTCACTGGGCTAGCCAGCGTGAGAGTGTGTGGTGGGCAGATACCGCCCAAGGGCCTGCCAACACAGTGCCCGGCTCACACACGCTCCTAAACCGCTAACTGACCAATGCAGATGGGCCGATAGTGACAGCTGAACAAACTTGGTGGTTCAGCTATGAGGTCTGTGCTGCAAAACCCTGTGATTATTTACGAACAAATGAGCTGATGCCACAGCTACATTATATATGCTACACTGATTAGATGCTTTTCAACACTGAGGTTCAACGATATCCCTGAAAAGGCCAAACGTGTAATTACTAAGAGACTGTGACTACAGTGAACATCACAAATGAAGGCACAACAATACAACCACTGGTGCAGTATTCAGAAACAATGGGGCCTTACTTTACCAATGGCCCAGAGGAAATCACATTAAGAAGTCTGCAGTAAGACTAACCATACTGATACGGACAAGGAATTCTATTGTTTTAGCGAGAATACTTAAACTACCACTTCTGGATCCCAATAGACCCTTTTCACATTTCGCACTGGAAATCGTCAAGTAGCAGAGTAGCATCGGCAAGAGGTACAACACACAGTTGTGGTATTACAGAGTGGCCCGTTTTCTAAAAATAACCCCCCACCTTGCTTTCCACCAATTTTCTAACAATCGTGACGTCAGAACGTCATGGGTAGTCAAGATTAGACTTGGGGCCTGTGTTGTTTTTTATTTGAACAGGCAGCACTTTTGTCTGTGAATATTTTCAGGCTCCCAAACGTCATTGGCAAATTAAACATGCAAGCAAAAAAACTGCAACAGCAGTCTGTTCAGATCATTTTGTCACATCGATTATTAAAAAGGGTATCTTTTAGGATTATGCACTACATAGTAGAACCACAAGTTTAGGAGGCTCCTCTGTTTTTTCTCATTTACTTACAGTATGGTACTAACTCTCACCATCGTACCTGCTGGCCGGGCACTACCGTACGTTAACCACTTACACATACACAACGGTAGATAGAAATAGATAAAATATTTCATTATAATTTACAATGGATACAATGTCATAACGTAACAGTTGCTTAGCAACGTACCTTCAGCGTCATGCATGTTTTCGTGAAATATCTTATATCCTTGGCTTTAAATCCATCTTTGCCCTTAGTCAAAGAAAACTGGTAAACTATAATAGTATTATCTGGGGTGGCAAACTGCAAAACACTTCTTAAGTTTAAAAACATTTATAAAATCGCCAGACTTCAAGCATTTTCCATATTGCCTGCTGTTGTGTACCAATCTATGACCATTTCCGGTGCGACGTATTCTGCGTGTGAAAAGGGTCCATAGGGAGTGATCCCAGTTGTGCTATTCATTAGCTCTGAAGATGGCAATACGCATCTTGCTCTGTAACACATCAGCTGGCCAGATGTTTGCCAACACAGGGAATTGGCTCCCGGCCCATCAGTTAACAGAGAGCCCATGTAGTTACTTCATAACCCTGCTACCAATTTGTTTGGTGTCAGTCAGATTAGAGACATTTTCCAGTGATTTCTCTAATATGGCTTCAACCCAAAACTGTGCAGCTGCATTAGCACAAACAATATTTTACCTAAACCTACATATTAATACATCCATCTATCAGTCTTCTCCCGCTTATCCGGAGTCGGGTCACGGGGGCAGCAGCTCCAGCAAGGGACCTCACACTTCCCTTTCCCGAGCCACATCAGCAAGCTCTGACTGGGGGATCCTGAGACGATCCCAGGCCAGTGTGGAGATATAATCTCTCCACCTGGTCCTGGGTCTT
>JAODTR010000020.1:1322178-1332535 GCA_025399935.1 Amblyopsis rosae | reverse complement strand
TTCTCACCCTATCTCTAAGGGAGACGCCAGCCACCCTCCTGAGAAAACCCATTTCGGCCGCTTGTACCCGTGATCTTTTAATACTAATACATGTTTTTCTAAATATGACTGGCCCAATATAGTAAAATGTCACTGATACAAGATTCTTCAAACCAGTCCTTACAGCCTTTAGGCATACTTTCACATCAGGGTCATAGTGGAGGATGGAAGTGTTACCTTGGCCATCCAACAGAATATATTTGGTCAACATAACTGTGTCCATTGCAGTTTTAAACTGAAAGTGAAGTAACAATGGCCAGCTTTGCCTTCATTACCTCCTTCAAAGCAATTTAATGGCAGACACTCACCAAAGTAATTCCTGGTAATGTCAGCAGATCAATCATTTATTCGTAGACAATATTGACAATTAGAATTAAGAACATATACCTATGATATGAAAAATGTTTTGAGTACATTATTATAGCACCGTTTCTTTGCAGAAAAAGCTAAACAGAACAGCAAGTAATGCTAATTTATACTGTAATGTCTTGGTTTCTAACTATAAAGAATCTGTATGAAACTTAAGTAAAACAAAGTTGTGCTGAGCTCATTTATAATCCAGTCATAGCTGTGACTCATTCATTCAATACAAATTACAAAAGAACACATTCCCCCACAATTCCAGATTTGAGGCAAGGCCGCCGCCCATTGGCAGCATCGTTTGGCGGTGCATCAAAAGATTATATTAAAAATACATGCTAGAAAATATATAAAGACGTGGGAAAGCAATGCATTTCTATGGCTCGACACTCAAGAAATAGATCAGTGTTCTAAACTTTGGCGTCAGACGCTGCCAGTGGGCGTTGCCCCAATAAAATTAACTAGTTCTAAAATCCTGGCGTCACTTGGCACGCGGCGAAGCCTTCAGATATAAAAGAAAATAAAAAATATATCGTCAAGGAACTGTCATGAGTTGCCAACCACAGGAGTGTTCACATTGTTGTGGTTGTGTTCATTTCCTATCAGTCACATGGCAGACCACAGTGCCATCATAATGAATAACATTAACAAGACCACATTAGTGCAAACGAGCATCTCAACATGACCAAGGGCGTGAAATGTTGACTTACGAAATAGAATGCTGCTCCACCCGGTCACTTTATCAGAAATCTAATCCTAATCGGACACACCCTGTGATAAAAGTGGAAATGTGTGTATTCGTTATGAGTATTTGCATTAATGTCTAACATCATTCTATCAAGTAATGCTAGCTAAGGAAACACAGTGATCCATCTGTGTTCATTAAGCTGTGGCGCTGCGCCACAACAGAATCACTGCCGCCACAACAAAAAGAAACCGGCTACCCATTTCAATCAAATTGCACAATACAGAAGCAGAGGCACACAACAATTTACTTCAATCACCTCAGTGCATGACTAAATGCATGAAAGGTAGTCTACCTTAGCCTATTCAACTAATTATGTAAGATAGTAATTACCTAATTTCCCTTTGTAATATCTCCTCAATTCCAGCCACAGCAGCAAAACCAAAAGAAAGTCGACAAAGCTAGCAAACGTCTTTCGCTTTCTTTAGTTCGCTAACTTTAAAAAAGCCTGACCGCAGGCCTGCGTTCACAAGACAATATAATCTATAAGAACATCAAACCAATTGGTTATATTCCGGCTTCAAAAACTCCCAATAAAAATATGCAACAAAAACAAATAGTAAACAACAAATCCTGAAATGTTAAAACACAATGGGCCCATTGCAACCTGTTTTCTGTAAATATGCTAGCATACTCTAAATGAAGTCTACAGTGATTGCTCTGGCTTTCCAGAAGAGCGACACGCATTCAACAAGTATACTATGGTGAAGAACAGATGATTCAAAACATAAATCATATTAATTGAATATCTGCATGAAAGACAATTGCACTATCTACACATACTGTACAGGAGACCTTCCAGACATCAAAAGGTAATTTCTGGGCAATTGTAAACTATATTTGAGATTATTTGAGGTTTATCCTAAGAAAAGAAAAAAAAACGCCCAGGCAATCCCCACTGCTACAAAACACTTTCCAGAGGACACAGCTATGGATCATAACCAAATCAAAGTGGTTAGGTTACTGTTGACGTTCATTGTCTTTCAGGTTTTAAAGATGTTAAAATACACACCTGGCTCAGAGCTGCTGCTGGGGCAGGAAAGGGGATCTTTAAAGCAGGACACAGTTGGATTTCTTTTTTGCCTTCTTCTTTTCCACTGGCGTTTTCCTATTTATCTGTCTGACCAGGTCATAGAAGATCTAAAGGAGAGGCCGAGCAGAGGAGACAAGAAGGGACGCAGAGACAATGAGACAGACGGACTCGTTTGACCCTTACAAAGGCAGATGTAAACACAGCTCTTAAAAACACGTACATGGTGGCATCTACAAGGGTGCGGCTGAGAGGAACAACACAGCTGTTACATGCTATATGCAAACACTACAGATCTCAAACCAAACACTCCTTTATTGGTTTAAAAGAAGTTTAACTTTGTGATGGGGATTTCCTGCTCCCTCTATGCATGTAATGCTTTTGTAGAGCATCGTGTGAAAGCCTTTGCAAATTTATTTGCAAGGAGGCCGGGTTTATATTGGCTCGTGTGCGGTGTGCATTAACTCACGTCGAGGACATTGATCTTTGACTTAGCGGAGGACTCTAAAAAGGCACAGTGGTTCCACTGTCTGGCCAGGTTCTGGCCTTGCTCCTTCCCCACCACACGTTCACCTTCCAGGTCACACTTGTTCCCCACCAAGATCATCGGCACCTGGAGGAGGACAGATGGGAACAGTTAAAGCCACCATGCTGTAGCTAAATCCTGATAGGGAATTTTGATTACTGATCATTAGTACGTTTGCAGATATATACAAATACATTCATTTTATCCTGCCACTTGTGGAAACTACTACTACGCTGTACTTAAAGTCGCCTTGCAGAGATCAGGATGGTCTCGCTTCAGTTTGACTTCGTCTGGAGAGCTTGGAAATCGAGGGGATTCAGGCCGGTAAACCTATGCGTTGCCAATCAGCATCGTAGTTTACGGGTGTGGTTTAGGTGCCGTAGTGGACTTGAAAACAACTCTACCTGAAAATGCCCGCCTAGAGCTAATACAATATAGCATCGGTTTTATTAGCATTCAGCAGAGCAAAGGCTTTTCTCAATGGAAAATGTGTATTCACCCAACTTTTCTACCGTAAGAGTGGACAACAGACTGCTGGTTCGCAGGTTCGTTCAATCACATGCATTGTATTTTTTTGAAAGAGCCTGCCCTCTTGAAACCGTTTCAATGGAAGGCTCCCCAGATGGACGTCTTAATAGACAGATATCTGGTGTGTCAGGTTAGGCTTAAAGTGCAATCTGACTGGAAACAAGTAGTTTTTAATATGCAGGTCTAACAGAGACAAAGAAGAGACTCACTATTGTATTAAGTATTTACATTCATCTAGCTAGAAACATATCAGTACCCCAGGAGCGCTTAGAAAATATTTAAAAAAAACTTATTTTAGGTTCATGTCAAGCCTTTGACAGACAAAAAAGAAAGATGAAAAAGAGAAGTAAGGCTGTTCCCTTAATTATAAATAAAACAAAAAGTCACACCGTCCATCCTTGGCAGAAGCACCTAAACTGTTACTGGAATATGCCAAATTACCGTTTTACACAACCTCACTCATTGATTGACACGGCCAAGGTCAAGAAAGCACTATAAAAAGAAACGCACTATTCTGGTCAGAGCCTCAGCCGTGACAGCCACAGTGGGCAGAGACCAATGGTTGTCACGCTGTTAGGATGAGTCTCATCCTGCCTGCTGTTTCCTGACCAGCTATCTAGGGAGCACGCTGGCCCGGAGGAAACCCTGGCAGCCCCGCCCAGCCGGGATAACATTGCTTTCCTTCCTGACTGGTCTCTACCGTTTCAGCTGAATTCCATGGTCGAGCTGCTCTCTGGAATGGCATAATAGTGGCGTGAGGCTGAGTGTGTGTCTGCAAGCATGATTAAACAAGCACAGCGTAGGCCAGCCACTGAGAATCGTCGGCCTCTGGCAAGGCGTTCGAGTGACAGTGGGGCTTTATTGCACTCTTATTCTCTTGAGACACTTCATACTATAGGGTACCACTTCATCAGGCAATGCGTTTGACAATGACTCATGAATTATGCCCATTTAACTGACATAAACCAACTATGATGTAAAGATCAGTGCAAATGCAAACACTGTAGCAACTTTGGACCATAAACCAAATGTAATATTGCATTACAACATCAGTATTACGGCTTGTGTTTGGCCCAGGCTCAGAACTAAACAGTGGAAACGCAAGAGGCACTGTTAATGTATTCTCTGGGGAATTTCTATTTGTGGTGGGGCTGCTTTATATTGCACTGGGCTGCAACAAACATCTATATATGGGAAACCCTGCCTCCTGTTCCAAATTTCGCACAAGGCTCGTCCAGGGACAGCCCCCAGACATCTTGGCTTCGAGGCCTGACAAGCATCAACCTGCATTTAAACATTCGTACATCTACAAGTGTCTATAGTGTTCAGACACTGTTCTTACAGTGGGACATGGCCTCTGGAGAAGGTTGCCCGTGTCGAGGAATGCGCTCGGTGCCGCTATGCGCCCTGCTCTCTCTGGCTGGAGGTGCAGAGGCTCTTTGGGTTAGCCCCATGGAGGCTGCTGCTAAATGTTTGATGTGCAAACAAGCCCTCAAGACTGCGAGACATGTCCAAGGCCAGCTGCGAGCCTCCTCCAACACAAACCTTAAACTAATCTGAAATGAAGGCGTGGTGAGAGACGGGAGGATGGAGGCACGGAGGGAAGAAAAAAACGTTGCGTAAGCCAGTGTCAGCAACTCAGCCTTCGCTGTAGAATGCTGGCACAACCGGCACGGCCTACAACAAGGGGCCGTTTAGTGAACGACAGACACGTCCCGTGCTGCCCACAGTGGCATTCGTGGAATCCCAGACCCCGGATAGCTGGAAAGCCAGAATGAGGGAGAACAACAGGCTCATGTGAATGGAGCCTCTGCTCCCAAATGAAGAAGTGAGTCACAGGCACCACTGGGGCATTAGTGACAGGGCCAGCCTGGGGAAGTCATGAGACAGCTGTTACATAACAGTTCAAGGAAATGAGGAATGTGAGCTTTTAACACACTGGTGGCTAGTCAGTTAACTCCTAACAAGTCTACCCTAGGAGGGGAAAGGGGGAGCGGGCCCTACTGTGCTCACTGCGCCATTAAAAAGGCTTTTTAATTGAGCTCGGCAGGACTGTGTGTGTGTGCGCACGTCTGTGCGTTTCAACCGGCGCTGCAGTAAATTGTGCGTGGCATTCCCCATCAAGAGCTGCAGAATGAAAACAGCTGCAGCTGCAAGGTTGGCGGCTTTCCGCCATGCGGATTGACAGCCGTCTGCAGCTAAGAGAACTGTCCTATTTGGATAAAGTACAGGGAAAAAAAAAAGTTAAGCATTTCCTTTGGTGTAGCATTCCTGCAAGGGGCAAAGAAAGATAAATACATGCCGTGGTTGCCGTAGCTAAAGGCTTAAATCATCAGTGGAACGTGCTGAGAGACCGTAGTGCCCCCAACCCCCCCGATAAGCACGACTTGTTTAAGGAAGGAGGGAAGGCAGCTCTAGGAGGAGAGGCGAGATGGAAACTGCTTTTGTTCATGCAGAGAAGCCACTGGTCACGCTATTCAACCCCCAGCCTCGGCCGTGGAGCCGCTGGAGGGGGGGGGGGCTTTGTAACAGAGCCCGGCAGCCTCCACGATACAGTGTTGTTGATGAGCTGGGGCTTTCCTTGCACATCATCCCTGAAGAGTCCAATCACCCCAACCGAGTGCCAGACCGCAGCTAGACCGCAAGGGAGGCTGGGGAGGAGGGGTGGGGACTGAACGACCAAAGGCCAATCGAAACAGATGAAAATAACGGCAGAGAAACGGGTCCAATGAAAATAATGAGAAAGAGCAACCGCTGTATAGATGATGTGCCTCATTGGGAAATGTGAGAGCAGGGTATTACGGATTGGTGATAGAGGAAAAAGAAAAAGGAAGAGGAGCAAGAAGGTCGACGTTCATTCCCCACTGGAGAGATCACCAAAAAAGGGCATCCTGGATGCTGCTGACACAGCGTCTGCCTAAGAGGGAACAGCTTCACTCCAGCAGTCCCTCAACTTACAGGGAATACAGACAAATGGTGTTCAAATATTGACCATACATACTCCAATTGAACGGCTTGAACTGTTTCAGACGCAAGCTGGGAGGGCCTTTATACTGTGGACACACAAATAAGTTAAGGCACATTACCATAAGTCAGAATAGAAGACATGCTTGCCGGTGATTAAGGCAAGCCTACATTAATATACTGTAGGTGCACAATTGACAACCGCGAGGGACATATTAAATAAAATTCACACATAAAAGCTTGCTGGTGAGGAAACTGCTATCTTAGTTCAGTAAACATGACATCAACTGAAATAACATGGACTTATGGTATCCATGTTCCAAATGCAAATTAGTAGTACAAACAAACCACTACGACTAGTCGACATGACTCGTCACGCCTGGTATGGGTGCTGACCTCTTGATTTGACTACAGTCAGTGGTGTGTGCGCGCGGGAGATCTAAGGAAAGGTGGCCACTTACATCCTCAGTGTCCTTTACTCGTAGGATCTGTTCCCTTAGGTCCTGGAGGTCATTGAAAGTGGACTGTGCTGTGATAGAGTATACCAGGGCAAAGCCTTGGCCATTCTTCATGTACAGGTCCCGCATTGCCGTGAACTGCTCCTGAGGAGGTGGAACAGAATACAAAGAGGTCAATTTTATACAGATAACTTCAATGTTGAATAAACATCAGCAGGCCTCCGCTTGCAAACTGTCACTCAACGCAGCATGTGAAAGACTGACAAAGCTGTCTACTTTGGAAATGTACATTTACATAAAGGATAATCCAAACCTATCCATAGTCAGAGACGGGAAGTACCAAGCAAGATTTTCGTGCTCTTTATCAGAATCGACCTTCATGCTTCATCTGGATCTTATCCAAGTTCATTATTACAGTTCCTCCTGTCTTGAGGTTGAGTGCATTGTATTCATAATTCAATTAAATATAAAGAAGTCTTACATAACACATTCGAGGTTTGCACGATTAAATGTTTTTCACTTTCACTTCCCTAAAGTTAACATGAGAGTCGGCCCAAAGCCCAACACCCATTCGAACTTAAGCTTTTAAGTCACAGCTCCTTTACAAAACAATAAATGAGTCTAGTCAGACTCAGTGACCTGACCGCACAAATTCATAACAAACATGTTAACAGCAGATATTCTACTGATGTAGATGGTCTAGTTAAAATGTTTTCCTCACTGACTAACGGTAAGCTGTGCCAATTATAGACCTACTGGGCATGTCATGGACTAGAGAGAAGAAGAACTTCTACAGCACCAAATAAAACGTGCATGCCCATTAAGCTGATAAATCGTCTCCACTCCCAAAACGCCGATACCTCTCGAGGGGGATGGTCCCACTTCAAAAACCACTGGTCTACAAGGCAGGAGCTTGCAAGTGCTACAGACCACATTAGTTATTCATGCTGGTGATGCACTGAAAAGAATCAACATGGACAACATTGCTGTTTACAGTACAAGGCATGTCCTTAGTAAGAACGTCACTTACTGTGCCTGCTGTGTCAAGTATTTCAAGCATACATTGCTGTCCATCCACTTCCACTTGCTGTACAGAACAGAAATACCACAGCATGTTAACATTTACTTCAGCTAAAGATGGGCTTGACATGAAATATAAAAGAGGTACTTGAGACATTAAGGAATAGACAGAATGGAAAATAAGGTGAGAAACACCAAGAGAGAAGAGGTTGAAAAGCAAAGGCACTCACCTTTCTGTATGAGTCTTCTATTGTCGGGTCATATTTCTCCACAAAAATTCCCTGTACAAACTGAACTGTCTGTAAGACAACACATGATGAGAGTTACATCAAGGTGACCTCCTGCTAATCCTGCTAAACATCAGGGTGGCTAATTTGTCTCCTAGCTATGACTACAGTGTCCTCCCAGAGCTCTGTAAACAACGCAGTAGGATATTCAGAGGTTTACAGTGTTGCTATGCAAAGCAGGACGATTTCTCTGTTAAGAATTCCAACTCTTCCGTCGTTTTTCCATAACCCCATTGTGCCTGTATATTACACCTCAAATCATCTTGGATTTTGAATTCTGAAAGCCATTATGTAATCTTTAGAAAGCAAACTTTACTGTGATCTAGGACAGCACTACAAAAGGATTTAGGGAAAATGCAGAGGTGTCAGGGATGGACAGGATGGAGAAGAAGACAATACTCACCAGAGCAGATTTGCCCACACCTCCCGAGCCGAGCACCACTAGTTTGTATTCACGCATGGCGGAATCACTTCACCGGACAGCCCTGCAGTCTGTACTGGGCAAATGAACACAAACGCAGAGAGGGAAAAATACAGAGAATGAGAAACCAAGACTAGAAACCCCACAAATACTGCATATTAAACAAAAAAGGAAGTGCTATAAAAAAACAACCGGATTTATCCACAGTTTAGTTTAAGAATTGTTCCACTCCAGAAGGGAAGGATTCTAGTCATTCCTGGAAGTATGGACAAGAATCAGCACAACAATGGAGGGAACACCCATAAGTGAGCTGCTGCAGGGTGGAGGAGGTGAAGAGAATGTGACCCCCTCTCTAACACAAACCAGCTGTGTGTGGAGGGGGGTTCTTCATGACACAATCATTTGGCCATTGCACATTTTTTTGCACATTACACACCCCGTTGTGAGAATCGCTAAGCATTCATTCACGGTATTGCTGAAACAAACCCCCCGTCCCCCCCAAAAAAAGAACGCAAGCTTTCAGAAATGACAAAGTAGAACATACAAGTAGAAGCATGTGGAATCTCTGGAATATGCCTTAAAGCAATATAGAGGCTGTAGCCATCATGGGATTGCATAATGTCAGTTGGGTTAGCCAACTGGGTCACTAAAAGAAAAGTCAAGCTACGTGCTTCACAATTATGTTGAAAAAAAGTTTTCAGCTGGTTTTGGAAGTAATAAAAAGGCATGGCCTGGATTTGTGGCTGGACAATATGGCAAATATGTTGATGACCACATTGATTTAGACGCATTTAGCAAGATTTAGAAATGTCCTGATTTAGTTTGGACCTGGAAAAATATTAAAAGGAGGACAAAATGCCAATTTTCCACATGTTGACAAAGTTCCTTGAGTTCTTAAAAAGGAGTCATTTCATGCTCCTTATCACTTGTTAACAGTTTCTTGACTTTACAAAGCAATGTAGTTGACCAGCTTAGGTGAAAATACCACATAAATGATGTGGAATAGCATGATCACAAACCCAACTCTCGAAAAACGGTCAGATTTCAGTGACTGTTGCTTTAAATTTAACAAGCCACTGCCCACCCCGCCCTGACATCTACATATCTGTTGACGTGAGGCTACGACTGCTTTACTGCAAGTACTAAAAAACACGTTTTGAACATAGTTTTATGGGTTTTGAACTACATATGGTTTATTTTCAGCAGTGTTTAAGATTTTAATATTGCGCATTAATTCCACCTTGCCGTCCAGACTACAGTAAAGGATACGGGAGGCCGAATGTAGTTCATTGTTGTTTGTGTCAACTACATAAACACAGCCGCAGCTAGTCACAGCACTGTGAAGGAACAGGGGTTTTGATAACCAGCCATGTATCTACTAAACACATTATTCCATGAATGAAGGTTAAATTATACCACAGCACAACATCTCAGCCATCCTTGCCCGCTAAACAGCCATGTACCCATAAGCACGTTTTAATTAATGAATGGAGGGTACGAAACCGCAGCCGTTCTTGCCACTACGGTATGGGGTTATGATAGATAGGTGGCTAGCTGTTAGCAACAACACAAAGTGATATTTGGTTAAATAAGAAATGTTAGGTAAACAAAGACATATTCTATCTTTGTCATTACCACAGACATAACGTTAAATGTTTTGTATATGATATGACCGATCACTGACCCAGATAAAAGCATGATTACTCGCGGTACCAAAAACAGCAATCCGTTTCTGACAAGGGATACAATTTCAGTATGACACACGTCTTTAGTGTGCCTTTATCAATGAGCAATGTTTAGGTTAAGTATATCAACACAGCATTATTTAAGCAGCCTATTTCTAATCTGTTTATAGTTTCTTAACAACCTCTCCGGGAACCATCACCTTATCGTGGTGGAGACGTTTGTGTGTCCCTATGATCCTGAGAGCTGTGTTGTCTGGAGCCTTGAGCTCCTGGTAGGGTCTCCCAAGGCAAAGT
>JAODTR010000020.1:1283111-1322078 GCA_025399935.1 Amblyopsis rosae | reverse complement strand
GGTACTTGAACTCCTTCACTTGGGGTAAGGACTCATTCCCTACCCGGAGTAGGCACTCCATCGGTTTCCTGCTGAGACTACTAATCCAATATTAGGATTATATTATTATTAGGAATAAGACCTGTAAAGCTATACAGGCCAAAAGAAACAACTTTGGTATTGTAACTGCCAGCTGCTCTGGCACCACTAGAGGGAGCATTCTGAGTCCAGTTGACAAGATAGAAAGAAAGAAATCTTGACTTTACAAAATCTAATTCAGAATAAAACTTGATTAGGTCCTGTTTGAACACTTCTACAACCTGGACAAAAAGAACTACACCATAACCCTGCATTCACACCGCCGACGTATTCAACTCGCAAATTGCTGATGAGCTGTCGCCAAGCCCTCTCTAGTGTCCAAACCGCCAGCTTGGGAGTGGGCGTGTCTTATGCCAGCAACTAGAACTGGTGTGAGGCAAAACAGTAAAATTTGTCAAATCAAAACAAATGCACAAATAATGTGCATTCCCTCAAAAATACATAACATTTTGGAGGGAAATGTTTGTAAAATACAGTTACACTATGGACCATGAACAGGCACGAGAACAGCGAGGGATTTTAAGATAGCTATCGAGAGATAGAACATCTGTCCTGCCATTGGTAGTCGCCAAACTTCGTCACCAATGGCTCGCTGCAAATTAGCATGAAGTTGAAAAGTTCTCAACTGTCGCCAGGCGACATTGTTGCCAAGCGTAGCTTCGCCCGCTGTTGCCAAGAAACGCTGGCGCCCGTTTGAAATTAATTTGCGAGCTGAACACGTCGGCGGTGTGAGTGCAGGGTAACAAGTAACTAGCCTAAATTGGTCTATAAAATGGGACACTCCTCAAAAAGCTTCAACTCTTCTTGGAAGACTGTTCACAAGGTTTAGGAGTATGTTCATGGGAATGTTCTTGAGCTAATCAGAAGGTCACGCGATGTTTGGAGGTCTGTAGCTATTGACTCTGCAGAAAGTTGGCGACTTCTGCGTACTGTACGCTTCAGCATGCGCTGACCCGCTCTGTGATTTATGTGACCTACCACTTCGTGGCTGAGTTTTTGTTGTTCCCAATCGCTTCCACTGTTATATTACCACTAACAGTTGACCGTGGAATATTAAGTAGCGAGGAAATTTCACAAATTGACTTGATAGATAGGCAACCTATCACAGTACCACACTTTAATTCAGTCAGCTCCTGAGAGCGACCCATTCTATCTGTATTGTTTGTAGAAGCAGTCTGCATGCCTAGGTGATTAATTGTATACACCTGTGGCCATGGAAGAGATTGGAACAACTGAATTCAATGATTCTGAGGGGTGTCACAATACCTTTGGCAATATAGTGATATATAGTGTGTGTGTGTATATTCATAAACCTCACCCTTTCTAGCTCTTCTATGGCACAGATGAGGTTGGCACATGTGGTGAATATCTCCACTGCCCTGGAGCGGGTACGAATGCTGTAGACCTGGCAGAGCAGGATGACAACTGCTTAACATTAAGACAGACAGACGGACAGAGTAAGGCAAGACACATTAACCAAACGTGTGGCTATTACATGCATTGCACACATGCAAGCAGGTTATAAGACAAATATCAAAGTGTCAGCAAAAGATGACGGTTGTACCTCAGCCATTGTGAAGATCTTGTACATTTCAGGTAAAATCACTGGAGCCACCAAGGGCATCTGTGTGTCTGTCACCTCACGGGTAAATTCTGTACAGTAAGTGAGAGATTGTAAAGAAAACCAGCAGTGAAGACATTTAGAAAAATACCACTTTTTGGTAATTCAGAACAAACCCCCATTTATCCCCAATAACACAAATACTTGCTGAAAATAGTCTATTTCCTAAAAAGAACTGGGCAGTGTATCTCTAACTGTGTGACCAGCCTAAAATAGTTTATTTCATTGTGATGAGAGACAGTTCATGTGGTCAATTACAGGACATGCCTCTACAGTGTACAGTCATGTGTGCATGCCAGAAAAATGACACATAAGTGAATTACAGATAAATGTCATAGAAGAAATTTGAGATAAATCTTGTTTTGAACGAAATTTAAAAGAAAACCTTCCGAGTTTGTTTGGATATTTTTTGTGATTCAAAGAACTGAATTGTTTGATTGCATTGGTTGTTCAGAAACCAAAATAATTGGCTGTAATCCCACTTTGAAGAAAATGCTCATAGCTTGTCCCTCATGCACATACACACACGTTTCTGGGGTCACAGGTCAAGACGATGAAGAACTGCTGGCCTAGGCTGATGATTCGTACCTGTGAGGACCCTCATGGCTCCGTGCACGGCGTTGACATCTCCACTCACCAGCATCTCCATCAGAAGGGTGAAAAGCTGCGGCCAGGCCTCAGGCCAGTCCCAGTGGGCGACTGCCGACACTGCGTAGGCCACACTGGAGCGCACCTTACTGATGGCCTCCCGGAGACCAGCGGGCAGCAGTTCTCTGATGGCAGCTTTAGCCTGGCATGGCGGGATGCACACAGGAAGGAGTGCACCAATGCACCTATTACTGTGTTCTGAAGGAAAGGGTCCCGCTAAGACCTATTCATGTGGTTCTTGGAGGGGATTTTGGGACTCCGAAAGTGTCGCCGTGGGCTATTAGTGTAGTCTCGTGTTAGTCAGATTCATTTTTAATAAGACGTCTTATTATCTATTGCATACCCCCCCCTCTCCCCCCCACCGTCTCGAGAGCTAGCGATACCTTACATTGAGAATGAGAACCACTGCTCTAAAGCACAGGGCAGCAACAACTACCAACAATTACTACCCGGTGGGATAATACATTTATATAACTTTTAGGGAATACAGTGGTAATATACTCCTTTTAAAAGGAATACAATGGCAATATATTCAAACAGCACGTACCACTAATGCTATCAATGTGACCTGTTATAGTCTTGGAACTCACCCGATCAGTGGTTTCTGGGGGCCTGAACTTTTCAGACTGGGAACACCAATGAGTCTCAACATACTGTTTCAGGATGACGGACGCCAGCTATACAACAGGAAAGAGAGATCCAGAGTTGTACGCTTCAGGTACAGATGAGCGATCATGTACAATGTGCAATGTCCCCAAAATGCAATTAGAAACTTGGACGTCATTGGTGCCATTGCAACACTTTCTTGTGTAGAACTGTTCCTGCTCACCTGACGGATAGCAAGAGCCCCATGTACGTCTACTGTAAGCTCTGCCAGGTGCACGCCAAACTCTACAGCAGAACAACAGGGCCAATGACAACAAGAATAACGATAGTGATACATTCAAAACATATGTAGAGATAAAAAATGATGCGTTGTTACTGTTGTTTTTGTATGTTGGAAAAACTGATGAGTTTAGTTATCTGTGGCTTTAAAACAACAGCCATGTAATCTGTACAATGCCTGACCATTAACAAACTCTTTGATTTTGGTGGACGTCTCTTTAAAAAAAAAAAATATTAGAAACAATAATTTTAGTGGCTATGGGTCAGATTTATAAAATGCATCTAACCATTTTCATACACACACACAGAAATACTGGGACGTCTGCCTTTACATGCACATGAAGGTTAAGGACATCCCATTCTTAATCCATCAGGTTTAATATGGAGTTGGCCCACCCTTTGCAGCTACAACAGCTTCAACTCTAAGGGGCAAAGCCCAACATTCTGATTTGCCATATGTCCCAATGAGATGAGATCCATTGGCACAGGACAACCAAAGTTATCTTGTTACAACTGGGAAGGTGGTGTTAATAGCTAAGCTAGGATTCAAATCAACCTTATCAACCTGCACCATCTATAGCAAACTGGCTTTAACTAGGAGTGACATCAGCGGCCAAGAGACAGTGGTAGTGCTGACAGATACAGATGTCTCCCTTAGAAAGAGGCCAACAGATATTTTTGTTGGGGCATTGCCAATAATGTAGCTTACAGACTCTCAGACGTCATACAAGACTCTGACGGGGCATCCAACTAACTGATTTCATGGCATAAAGGGCAATGTCACACTTGCAATAACCATCCAACATGACAGCATAAAGTAGCAAGAGACATGCCTTACATGTCTTATTATGGTACACACGTCACGGGTTTACCATTATACAAGATAATTTCAAAAGTAAGTTATAATTCAAGTTTATTGATTCGCATGAGACGGTCTGTAACTCTATATATCAATCGTTGCCAAAGAGACAATACTACTAGCGTGGCAGACATAGGGCTATATTAAATAGAATTACCATCTGGGTGATACTATACCAAAGCTAAAATGTAATGTTTCTCTGTGGTCGTATCATGGGGTGGCGAAGCTAGTCGAATTTGGCGTTGGTCTGTCTTTTCGCGAGGTCCACATTTCCACGCACGCAAGCACGGGCCACATCTTTATTTTCAAGTTATTCAGCCACACATGAATAAACATGCATGCGCGAACAAGTCCATATTGCTGGTAAGTTCACCCATGACGAGGATCTTCCATCTAGCTAATAACTTGCTTATTAATGGTTAGATTTGGCTATTAGAACAGCAAAATAATTGAGCAAGCAAGTTGTCAAAGCCACGTAACGGAATGGTTTTAATGAAGCATCCAGCTGTTCTGGTAGCACTGGCCTTACAAATAGGCCGACGACATTAATGTCAAGCCTGGTCAACAGCCCTACACAGCTAACTGGAAATAGCATGGGCAAATTGTCTACGGTACAAGTTAACTCACCCTCGGTTACTTCCAGCACTTTAATCTGCTCCTCGGCGGCCGCCCTCACTTCTTGGACCGGGGATAGAATCGCCGTCAAAGTCTCAATTAATGCTTCCTTCAATCCTTGTTGAACTGGGCCAGCAGCCGAACCTGATCGAGGACCCGCCGCACTCATGCCTGCCATGTTTCCACCCGCACAGCCAGGGCAGCGCACAGTAGTTAAACCACGGGAAGGGAGCTCAGACCCGCATCGAAGCGCGCCAATGCATGGAAACGTGAAGGCGGTGTTTGTGGAGGAAACACATTTTTTTCCCATTGATCAGACTTCCGCGAAACAAACACATTTCCATCGTAATTGCATTTGAGCGCCCTCTTGTGGGTCGGATGTAAGATTTACTCTAGTCTAGTGTACCGTATTTACAGTACAATGAAGAACATGACAAATGTTATGAAATAGCTACTTACACAGGCAAGCATCTATGCGAGGTGACATCTGTAGCCTAACGTCTCCATGTTGATTTAACTTTCTTATCTTCATTGTTTACATGTCAGGTCATGTTAAATAATAATATTGTAAAAAGGTATTTGAACATGAAAATAGTAGATATTGGTTAGTTAATATAATATAGTGTAATGCAAACCATCTTTACCCAGTAATCCCATTGCTCCATTATCACTTGCTCGTTTGTGGTAAAAATTAGTTAATCACCCCATTACAAGAGCAGAACATACAGTATACTCACTGCATCTTACATTTAAAGTAGCCAATTAAAGTTGCCTAAACTATAACACAGGCCTAATAAATGAACATGTCCTTTCAGACACATAAGACACTACATTTTATTTTATTATTCTAGTGATGTAAGATAATGTTGAGGCCTATGTGTCTGTTTGTATGTGTATATTCACTATATTGTATGTGCCTGTATTTACTTATTGTATTATTGTATTGACTGGAGGCTGCTGATGTAAACCAAATTGCCCCTCTGGGACAATAAAGTTTTACTCTACAAGAAAACAAACATAATGTAACATTGACAGACACCTGCACATACATGAGCAGAACTAAATGTTTCAATCTATTCTACACAAGTCAAATAACGATATGGAGATTAAACATAGTTGCCTTCTTGTGTGTGTCACATCAACAGTGTCAGGTGCTGTAATTTCAGTCTTTGTACAAAATGAACAATACTTAGACATTAAAAGCAACATACGTTGGGAGTATTCTAAGTAAAACCCATGTGTTTTATAACATTATTACACTTATTGCTGCAGCAAGTTTGGCATTAGGGAATACACAAGGTATGGTAGGCTGACAAAAAGCTATTTGCAGGTGATCTCTTTCAGTAGATCACCATCGATGTCTGAAGAAGTAAGACCAATCATGACAGTGAAGACAAGTACGTACGCAACAGGGTTTCAGATACAGCCTATAATCTGTAGGCTTGTTGGTTGTAGTCTCATTCCAGTGCTGTACATATGGGAACCTTATTTATTAACTAATGAATTATTACCCTCACTTGAATTCATATGGGCTCCCACCTCTTCGGCTGGTACTGGCGAGAGGTGGGCGAGAGGTGGCAGATCTTGGAGAAAAGTCTCCCACTCCCTAAACATAGGCCTTCAATGCACGAGGCATGCATGCACATTTGTAACCATGTGGTTTTTCCCCAAATGTGTGCCACTACAAAGTGAGATATTTGCTATACATTAGGCTCAGCCAAGGTGTTTGATGACATTTAGAAACTAAACACTTATGTATGCACTACATGTTACACTCTGTTCAAAACTGTAGACTATACAACTATTAAGAATTGTTTTTGAAATTCTACATATTACACGACTGTATCACGTTGTTCTGCTTAACTGTTGACCGTAGCAAATGAGGTGGTGATCACTCATTCTATAGAATAAAGGAAACAGGGACTCTATGTTAAAGTAAACATGATGGGCTGAACTGCCTATACCAGGGATATAGAATTACAATTGCATCAAACACAAATTAACTAATAACCACTATTAAATTATTAACATATTTAAATGAAAATAATGTTGGAATAACACTGTACTATCAAGTTTGTGTGGTGGGGTTAAGGATTACTGATGTCTGTGAATAAAACCGCAGTTTGCATGTCTTACATCAATATCCTGGGAGAGCATTAGGAATGAACCAAACACTATTACAGAATCTTTTTCTTCTTTTTTTTAAGCAAAAAGAATGTGGTTTATGTAGAAACAAGCAATATTTATCAATTGGATATTTTCCTCTTCTTTATAAAGTCAAAGCTAAAAAAGAAAAACAAATTAAAATATGCATCTTTCCATTGTACCCAGACCCCTGATCACCCTCCTAACTCATCTGAAAACAAATCCAGATGTTAGGGACACAAAACAAAAAGGAAACCTGGGGATAGCTCACAAGAGAGATACAGTAGAAGTGTACAGTGTGTGTTTGTGTGTATGCATGTATTTTTATACATCCATGGAAAGCATTAAGAGACTTACTTTTACTTGCATGTATGTATTTTTAGATCTACATTTATATAATTATATGAATGTTATGTTTTACATTTACAGTATATTTATACTGTTACATTTTAAACAAAGTGAAGTGGTCTCTTAATGTTTTCCACATATGCATGTGTGTATATATAGTGTATGTGTGTTAGGGGTCAATATCTTTCACTATACACTGCATTAAGGTGGAGTTTCCGATATTATTATTATTTTTTCACAATATTTTCAATTTTCTCAAATACTATAATATAAACCATGAGTTTTAAAGCATAATAATGGATTCAAACTTAGCAACAGACATGGGCTTCAAACGCCACCCCTAGTGGAAGTGAACTGGCACAGACAAGTTGGGAGAGGCCAGCCTATAGCTGTACAGCGCAGTGAAACATAAATGACACATTAGCTCATATTTTTTTACACATAGTCGTGATCAAGGCACAGGGATCTTCGAGTTTTTTTTTTCTCCTTTCTTCAATAAAGTTGTACAAAATACATTTTACAGTCTGTACAAGAATAATATAGTCCAGCAGTAAAATATAGACAGACACAGTCCAAGCCAGGAGAACAAGAATAGGGGCATGTGGTGTTGGGGAGAGGTGTGTGTATGTATATATTTGTGTATGTGTGCTGTCCCAGGTGGCATCTTCAGCATCATGCTTAGTCCTTTCCTTGTTAATTGTTTTCTAGTTAAATACAGCCTTGCATTTATTATCCCATTTACTCAATAGATAATGTTATTTAATAGCAGCAGGGAGCAGGTAGTGGAAGGTTAAATGGTGCACAGAGGCAGATCGCACACAGTGTACACCAATGCACAACATAAAGGGACTTAACAAAAAAAAAATAGAAAAGTTGAATGTGCTATTACAGGAATATATATATATATATATATATATATATATCTTGGATTTTTTGCACTGTATTAAGTTCACTGGTATGCATTTATGCATCGTTATGCTTATTTTATTTTTCTCTGCTTTCTCATTGATTTCCTGAAGAGCGGGTCACATTGCAGCTTGCGCTCGCTTACATGTCAGTCAGTCCGTCCAGAAAAAAGGCTTGCAAACCTCCTTCAGTGTGTCCATCGGTTTCAACTCCAGCACGCTGAAATCTACCTATCATGATCTCTGAACTTGCAAAGTAGCCAGAGTTAGCCCAGGCAGTGGATTTTTTTTTTTATCCTCTAAGAACTGATAAAAACTATACTAATAATAATAATAATAATAATAATAATACAAAAATAATAATCATATTAAAAATAATAATAAAAAGTTTTGTTTGCATGTCTGTGTTGTGTTTGAGTGCCGTTTTGGGATGTGATATCTGTTACCGTACACGGGTGCTGTAGAGAGAGAGAGAGAGAGAGAGAGAGAGAGAGAGAGAGAGAGAGAGAGAGAGAGAACGAGAACTGGACCCTCTGTCTGGACCCTCTTCCCAAGTCAAAGGTTAACTGAGTACAGCGGTTCCTGCAGTTGTCATGGTTGCACCAGCTATGTTTATGTCAGCGTTGCTTTGCTTCTTCCTTTGCCAGGTGGCTTTGCTGTCGTTTAGCCAGGAGAAACAGGAGTATCAACAAGGTGGAGTGGCGCTTGGTCGGTCACATGGCCAAATATGAATGATTGGGAGGAGGGGGGGGCACATTCAGGGGAGCCCCTTCACACACCTCCCATCACAAGAGCTCGTACTGCCGCAGGTGCATTCTCTGAATAATGTCGCGGCAGTCGTTGAAGACGCGCCGGATGTTTTCTGTGTCGACTGCGCAGGTGAAGTGGGGGTAGCAGTAGTGCCTTCCGTCGCCACTGGCGGTGCTGATCCGCTGGAATAACCGCAAGGGGGACAGTCAGGCCAACACATTCAAATGCACTTGCTCATTACGAAAAGTAAACCTCCTGGACCAGCTGATTTCAGTTTCGCTTATGACTGACCTTCCTCTGAAGGTGCATGGTTGGAGGGGAAACCCTCCAACCATAGGGTAGGTAGACCCCTGGTCTGTCTACCTCTCGCTAAAACCCTTGGCCAAGTACACAGGTAACAACTACCTGTGGCTTAGCCGTCAGCTGCAAAGACATATGGAAATCGGGCAGGGCGTGTACAAGCTTAGACAGTCCTGAAAAGCAGTCCAATCAGCTAAACTAACTCAAGACACCTCTGTTCGAGCCACACATTCTACGGCCATCTATTGCATTTTTGTTGTTTTTAATCCGAGAGGTCATCTGTTCAGGACAGTAATTGTAAAGGGACATTGTAGTAGAAGGTTAAATGGTGCACAAACAAAGGCAGAGGGACCTAACAAAAACATAGTTGTATTATGTTACTACAGTAATATACACAGCAGTATAAGAAGGCCTACATATTTGTTTGTACAATTGGGTCAGACCTGTTCCTCAAATAACTTTGTATTATGGTACTATGAAGTACTTCAGCTCTCTCTACCCTGGCTTGTCAAGCAAGTATTATCATCAGGCAGTCCTCAAAAATGTAACTTGTGCAAAAACACATAACATAAATAGAAATATTCCTTTGTTTGAAAGAAAGGGAAAAAGTGTGTGTACCAGAAACTCATCCCGAATGAAGTACTTTGCACGTGTGACACGAGGGTCTTCGCCCTGTTCTGGTATTGCTGTTAGTGGACAAAGAAATTTATCAATTTGTTTGCACTTTAGAACAAAACTGACTTTTGTATATCAGATATAAATATCCCAGGAGTAGTCTACTACAATCTCACCATCATCAGGAGTAGTGTATCGTGCAAACTCAGGAAAATACTCTTCAATTTTTGATTTCCCTGCCAAAACCTTTTCTGCAAGAAGGTCTTGTTTATTCAGGAAGAGAATAACTGAAATGGTCCGCAGCCATCTGCAAAGGCACATCATGGAAAAGTTTTTAAAAAAATTCTAGAAATTTGCACTGAAACATTATTTAGGTTGAGGTTTCTTGTTTATTAGTTTTTTTTCCCCCTTTTAATTATTTTCTTTCCAAATACCTAATTATTAGTAAACAGTCACAAATATCTCTGGCAGCTTGCCGGTGTATTGCATGATGGGAAATGGTGTTAAAGGGGGGTACGATAGGTTATAACAAAACAGTCTCAATCTGTAACGGTTAAGAGTCAATGATGCGGAGTATAGATAAACAATAGATTTGAGAACATTATACATTAGCTGTGGTCTCAAATGAGATGATTTCAATCAATATGGAAGTAAATCGTCTTTTTGACGGCATAACTAACCGGTTATTCCAGATGTTCTTGAAGAGGTTGAGAGCTTCCTGCAGCCTGTTGGTGTGATTGTCTTCTCTAATCACCATGTTGTAACTGCTGCTGGCCACCACAAAGATGATTGCCGTCACATCTACATGAAGCACAAATTTGCACACTATTGCTGATTAACACAACAGCAATATAGGCTTTAGCTAAATGTACAGCTATGCATTTATTCACAAATGTTGCAGCTTGACACCAGATTTGGAAACTGATGCAACACGGCAGTATAAAATACAACCACACTACCATTAAAACACTGGATCCATTTTCGGCGCTCGTCCCTCTGGCCGCCAACATCGAACATGCTGTGAGGTGGGGGAGATACATAATTATCTTATGGTCTGTGGTTGTTACAAAATGAACATATTCTTACGCCAATTAAATTATTGACCGGCAAAATAAATGTATAGTAAATTCATCATACTTTGATTATAAAGTGTTAACGTATTTGCAATAAATAATTTATTGCATTTTGTCATTAGCTAAACTTTTTAGCTAGAAATTACTCATCCAATATATTAAATATATCTATTCCTCCATTCCTTAGATCAAAACATCTCAAGCGCAAGTATTCTCTATTCATAAGAAACTATAATCTATTTTTACATTTCCATAGAGTTAAAACAAAAACCTCATGACGACTTACTGGAAATTGACTTTGTCTATTTGAAATCTTGTCTCAAAGATCCCAGACGTCAGTACTCTGCATCTTAGCAAGTCCTGAAAAGTGAAGAGGAAACCACAGCAACATTTTTTGGTTGAAAAAAAACACAAAAGTATGAAGAGAGAAATGTCTTAAAATGATTTGCAAATGCAAGTACCATGATCCACAAATACTCCATGATTTACAAATGTAATTTGCTATTTATATAAATGTGCTATGATTTGTACAAATTGATTTCTATCTGTAAATACATTGTTAGTCATTCATAAAGACACTTTATACTTTGTGTGTGCATTCATCATGAAATGTAAGTTGTAAATCTTAAGTTCTGCATGTGAAGTGTTGAATCTGAATTTGTGAATCGCCTGATACATGCATTCATTCCTTCTTTTGATTACGGAATTTTGAGACAACTTCGTGGTTTTGAGATCCACACACAAGTCTCAAGGCAATTACATCCAGTAGGAGGCAGTGTTGTTCAATCAGCCGGTGACCGTAAAGATAGTGTATCAGGCGATTCACAAATGCAGATTCAACACTTCAATGTTTTAGACATTTCTCTCGCCATACAAAAGTGAGTATTATGAAAAAATTCTCTAAAGCATATGGTATATTAAATGTATGGCATAGTGGGGCTAACCAAACTAGACAGGATGAAATTAATTGAAGGGAATGAAGTAGACAAAAAAGAAATGGAAACAAAAACAACAAAGAAGAGTTTGTCACTGACTGATGACATACATTAAAGTAAAAAAAGTAATATTACAAAACAATAGTTATATTGGTAAAAAAACAGGACCGTCAGCGTTAACACGTTAATAGTGCCAATTAATTTGAAATGTTTTGCGGTCACGTTCTTTAACTCCCCACTAATTAAATATTGACAGCTATTAATTAGTATTACAAAATATATTTAAAAAAAGAAATTAAAACGAAATACATTTCTTTTTTGAAATTGTTTAATATATTTTTGATACCAATTAATAGCTGTCACTTTTAGTAGAGTTAAAGAACGTGACATAAACCAGTGTTATTCTCTCCTCTCTCTCTATGTGTTGTAATCCGTCCTCCTCTGTTCATTGTTTATTTTAGCTGGCGCTATGCTAGCATACTGTACCGCATGTGTGTGTTGTTAAGCTTAGCTGGCGCTATGCTAGCATACTGTACCGCATGTGTGTGTTGTGTTGTTTAGCTTAGCTGGTGCTATACTAGCATATTGTACAGCACATGTGTTGTTTAGCTTAGCTGGCGCTATGTTAGCATATGTTAACATTTGTCATGCTAAGATGATGGTGTACTTAGTGTGACATCTAGTGGAAGAAAGTCATGTAACAAGTCTAGTCTATAGCCATATAAAAGGTCAGAATAAAACAAAGAAAAATCTAGTTTTTACCCCTCAAATAAAAAAAGAAAACCCGAGATGAATATTCATTCCTATCCTATTTTCTATGTAAGATGTCCTTGGAGTGTCTTGAAAAACATCCAGAAATAATAATTAATTAGTTAATATTATTATCATTTCTATCATCATCTTATTACCAATATTTTATTATAGATTATTAGACTATCAAAATGGTATTATTATTATTATTATTATTATTATTATTATTATTATTATAATATAATAATAATACATTTTATAACGCACTTTACATTAGAGGAAATCCCAAAGTGCTAAATTGTATTGTGTATTGCTCTGGTTGTGGATATATGACTAGCAGTTTTATATTTCACAAAAAATGCTATTAAATAAAAAATATAAAATATTAATTGTTTGACAGCCCTAAAAAGTAGTAAAAACCCTTTAAATATACAGTATACAGTATGTTAATTATGTCAAAGTTACGTATGTTACTGTTGTGTGAGTGTGTGCGCCTTAAATGTTACCTGATCAGATGGAGTGTAGTCATTCTGCCGGACAACGTCAATCCTGTCTAAGAAACTAGACAAGAATTATGGAAAAGGAAGGATTCAATTTTAAATGAAAACATATTGATAGTCACATAAAACCACAAATTATTCACATCAATTACAAATAAAGGGGGCCCAAGTCTGTGCAAGAATACAGTATGTTTAGAATTGATTTCCTAGTCCTGTGGGATCAAAAAAACTCAAAGCATCTTGTAAATATATAATACATAACAAGAATATTGACTTGAGGTTTTGAAATGGACATTTGGACCAAAAAAAAAAAAAAAAAAAAGGATAAATACCAATCGCCACCAATTTCTATATTAATTTGTTTTCTAATGCAGAATAAAGAAGACAAAGCACCTACAAAACCTAGTAAAGGCCAGGGAGACGAGGTAGTTCCCTGAATCGCCACCAGATGGCATGCATTTTAATTCCCCAGTAAGATCAGTCAGGCAGTCTGAGTCACCGCCAGCCGATTGCTCTGTCAGGCCAGAGGAGCCTAGTCAATGGAGCTGCTGTAGTAGTAGAGTACTTAAGGGGAAGAGCTGTGTGTGCGTGCACGTGCGCGCATGCGCGCGCCCCTGCATGCGTGCTGGAAAGAGGATGCAAGACAATACAATACATTTAGACTTGCAGTTCCAACAGTACCTAAGTAAGCAGCAGCCTACCACAGCTCCATTAAGTTACAATGAGATCAAATATCACTTTTATTGAGCCGCTAAGGGGGCAGTATGTTCTTCGGGCAGTTCTGACTCATTAGGCATTAACAGGGTGGGTATTAAAAGGTGCCTACAGTGACCTAGCACATAGGTATGTCATCTGTCAGAAGGGCATATAGGGAGTGGATAAATTTTTTTTGTTTTCGTGTTCTGGGAATTCAGAGGGCATAACATAAATGGGTGTTTTTTTTATTTTAAATCAGCTTTCTGTCTCCCATGCTGTAAAATCATTGGGTGCGTCCTGAAAGGTCAGTTTCAACAGGGTCAAAGTTCTCACTGTGCGAACTTTGTTGCCGAGCGCTGCAGCGCCATGAGTGTTGAGCGTGAGCTAGCTACTGTTCTGCAAGTAGAAAAAAAAAAAAATGGCTCACCAGAGCTGGGAGATTTGGACGCATGTCATGTGTTAAAGTCAGGTGCCCCTTAAAGGTATAGACACATCTAATGCTAGCTAATTGTAAGCTAATACACTTTGTCAAATTCACCACATCTCCTCACATTTCAATAAATTACCATTCTGTGTGTTGAAAAATGATCCAGTACTTCTACACCGCTCACAACAACAAAGCCGTAGTACTACACTTTGCTTCACAATGCCTTTCAATGTGTGAGGCGCCACTGCGGAGGCATATTGTTTTGATTTGATCCTAATGTTAGCAAGTGTTCTCAAGAATAATGCCCTTAAATTGTAGCAGAGAAGAGGTAGCCAAAGTCAGTCTGATTGCAAACCTGTCAGTTTTCATGTTGACTGTATTGGTCACGTGCTACAGGACTTCATTTTACACAAATACACAGGTAAAATCTACTTAATACAAATGCACTAACACTTGAATGCAGCCGACTTGGCTTTGTTCTTTTTAGCGCACGTGTACATATGCTGTTGTATGGAGTTTAATTAAGACCAACTGACATCTGGAAGGAGAAAGTATGTTGGAATGCACAGAGCGAGCGCAAAGATCTCTCTCTCTGTATGTACCCTCCCACTGTACATGTGAGCCTATGTGTGGCCTGCTGCTATTGGCCCCCCAACAATAGGACAGCCCCAATGATGAAAAGTGTGGTCAACAATACACAGTTGTCTGTACAATACAAAAAAGGCCACACTATGTTAAAACAACAGCAGGAGTTATAATAGGAAAACATTTGAAGGTAAACACCAGCCTTCAAAGAGAGTGCGTGATCTGAATTAATGGCAATGCATTTGAGCGACACAAACAAGCATTGGGAGGGTCCCTTTCCCCATTTATCTCCATAGCTTTGAGACTGTAGGTTTTTCCCAAAACAATTCCTTGTGAGAGAGGAGTACGCGGGGCGCCAGCAGTGCAGGAATAGAGCAGAAAATATTGAAGTACGCAGGAATAAAACGCCTAGCTGTTACATACTTACTTGCACTATCGTGGAAAATACAACAAATTCATATGTTACTATTTGATCATTTGACCAGCTGTCCAAAATAACAAATAATAGGAGCGCCACATGAACCGGTTACAGTACCGGTGTGTGCGCGCAGGGAGGCTAGAAGAGCGCATGGACGAACTTAAGGAGAAACACAAACCTTTTAGTTGTAATAGTGATATGTAATAGAATATGCTGTCATGAGCAAACATGGTGGCCTCTGCATCTATAGCTGCTATAGCCAACTGTGTGTTTATCTATGGCTCTGGTTTGGTGCAGTACAAACACACTGCTCAGTTTTTAGCAGTTCTCCCTATTAATAGTAGACGCGCCAATAATAACCCTGCCTAGTAAGTTGAACTAAATAATAGTGGCTGGCCCAGTAACAGAACGGTCTGGACTGTCATGTATAACCTGGAAGAGTTATTCTGAGGTGGCAGACGGGCTGACTTAGACCCAGAAAAATACAGACAGGACACTTGTCTGGCGAATGAAAATAGACTAGTATTTACAAAAGGAGATAAAGTGTTTCAACATTTGTAAAGTTCACGTTTAAACAAAGAATTCACAAAAGACACATGGACATGTATACACAGGCGCATGCACAGACACACTCATACACGCTTGCAAAAACACACAATCCTGTGATTTGTTTGACATAAAATGTTTTGTTATTAAAATCCATCCATAAAAAGCTCAAAGCATACAGCTGATTTATGATAAATAATCTTAACACTTTAGATTAGTGAAGTTTTTTTAAAACTTAAAAACAACACACTTTCCATAATTTTCCATCTGCTGCAATAAATGTTCAACAAATATAATTATTTCTAGACTTATATATTTGACCATGTTTTCTCAGCCCACTAGAGGAAAAAAGTACTTGGAATATCTACTCCCATAAAGGGCAACATGTTTCAACTGTACCACCCCCTCACACTTTGAAAACAAAACTGCTACATTATTACACCACAGCTCTCTGAACTGCATACAGACAATATTGAAGAATTTTTGTTTTACAAAGGAAGAATTTCCCTTCATTTAATGATGAAACCAAGATGGCGTACTGGAAATAATGAATTTGTCTGACAAACCTGTACTATACTTTCACAATGACAAAGATAGCCTCAAATCTGAGTTAATATAGTCTACATATCAGTAGAAATAACATTGTATATAATATTGTCTATTCAGTTTGAACATTAAAAACTGAGACAAATATCAAAGTTGAATTCTAAAATCATTATGAAAAACAGATTTGTTTCCTAATTTAGCTGAAATCTCATTAAAATAAATATGATTAAATATGATCCAAATTAATAAAAAAAAGGGGTAAAATAAACTTCAATATGTTAAGTCAAAACATTTAAATGGCATGCTAGTGAATTATTAATTAATAAATAAAATGTATGAGAATAAAATAATTGTTAGCACTCTATTGAATTGTGCTATGGCCTAAACATGTTGGCCTATTGTGAATTCTACACCCACAAATCCTAATCCAAACATAATATTTTCACATTTAGATCATTCAGATAATATCTACAGTATCATTCTTTTAAGGGTCCTATATGTAAATAACCAACATGGTTAATGCGTAAACTATGAGTTATTTTCACCTCTGTGTGTGTAATCTGAACAGCAATATTAGATCCAAAATAATGTCACATGACAAAAATATGACTTAATCTGTATTTTGACAATCAGGGTTTTCTGAAAAGTTCAATAAATTATTGATTTGACGGTCATTCAAAAACATCATTAAATAATCCGGTTTTATTGTTGGCCAAAATTAGCCATTGAGGTATTTTGGTTTTTGTTTCACATTTCAAATTAATAATATGTCTAGAGTATGGCCTCTACTGGGTATTTGTATGCATTTGCTGCACATTTTTTAAATGTCTTAATTTAATTAATTTTAGTATCCTAATGTTTTAACAGTTTCTAAATTAATCTAAAATCAAAGAAAAATATTCACAAAAATCACTGAATTTGCAGGTACTTAAAATGGGATTTTGTGGTGATACGTATTAAAAGTGTTCTTATTTACAAAATAAAATGTAATGTTCACGATGCCACACAGTGCCAAATCATCTTCGCAGTTTCTACCACAAAAGTAAATAACTTGGGAAACGAATGCATGAAGCAGTACAAGCAAGCGTGTGTGTCAGTGTTTCACATGGCAAGCCTACTAAACCAAGCCTTCACCAGCCGATCCTTAATCAAACACACAAGCATGCACACACCACTTCGAAAGAGAGACAGAGAGAGACAGAGAGAGACAGAGAGAGACAGAGAGAGAGAGAGAGTGCTGTGTGTCTGACATTACAGCGGGCTCCAAAAATAGCTCCCTGGCGCCCTGGCCTCCAGCTTGGTTGTCATGGTGATAGAACCACAGGCGCTATAAATAGACAATCAGCTCCAAATCTTGTGTGACTGGAGTGAGGCCAGAGAGAGGGAGACAGGAAAAAGGCAAGAATGATAGGCTAAGAGGAGGGGAAAGAAAGCAAGGGAAGAACAAAAGAAAAGGAGAGGGAAATTCAAGGAACAGATTGAACTGGGAAGAAAGAATTCAGAGAGGGGAAAGATGTACTTTGATGTAGCTATTGGACACATGGACTAGAATACAGACCCATCTGGCACAACACAGTCACAGACCACACAGAATCGGATTTTGGCAAACAAGAGAGACAAGAGTTTGGCATTCTATAATTATCCTGGCCAATAAAAGATTGTTAACAGCGTCAGTGCACGGTGGCCGTGTACCTCTACATTCCATACCGCGTAGTTAGTATGCAGACTGGGGGTGAAGTCGAAAACAAATATGTCATTCGGATAAGCACACATCGTGGGTTTTTACGAATATTTATTTTGAACAAATATTTTTGTAATTATTTGTGTTTGGGTAGAGAAAAAAAAGAAAGAGAAACTCAAGAATGGATGTTGCTGAGGTGAATTATTTATACATTCATTTGTTCCAAGCAGTTTTCATAACATTGAAAAAGTTACAATAGTTCTATTTTTATGCGTTATTAACCATAATATAAAACAAATCACTTATTACCACGGACATAGTTACAGTACAGTTAATGCATGCACACACCCCTATGTACATTCACAAGCACAACGCGTCCAGTGAATTTTGCTAGCCCTCTCCCTATCCCTCTCAAATCCTGTTTCTCATCCTCATCCCTCTCCCCCATTCTCTTGCTCACTCCCTCCATGTGATGACTCAATCCCAGCCATTTTCTCTGTCCCTGCAGAAACACACTACGAATCAGTGGAGAGAGGGCTAGAAGAGTGTGAGAGGCAGTAAAGGAAACCAGATTTAGTTAAGAGTTTCAGTTCTTTTACAACCGATGACCCCCGAAATGTACATACACGATTTCTCTCGTCATTTAGTTGGAGATGTTACATGCGTACTCACTAAAATGGCACCAATGTAGAATAACCGCTAGTGCTTATTTAAAATTAAATTGCTTGAAATTAAAACGACATATTTTTCAATAAAAAAAAGTTATACATTAATGGCATACTGTACAGTACATGTATTTTCATTTTTGTCCTAAAGACATGATGCTTTGACTTGAACTTCAAAGCTGGAGCTACAGATTTATACAGTTACTTGAATGAGTTAAATTAGTAAACCTAAAAACAAAAAACACTATGCATGTCTGCGTACCTACCAGAAAATGTGCATAAAATCTAATTACATTTTTGCCAATTTCTAAATAAAGGCAGACTGCACCTATTGTCAACTGCATTAATGCCAATAACAATGTCAACATGACCATTTATAGTTACATAGCATGCCTTAGGGCTGTATAAGATAGCATGCACAGCAGGTTCTATAGCACACGCAGGCATTTACCAGTGTAGAGTATGACAGGCATTGTACACAAACTGCTAAAGTAAAAACCAGAGAGTTAAGGACTGGGTAAAGAAATGCAGCACACCAGATCACAGTCATTCAAGTCCTTTTATGGAGGGTGATTAGAATGTGTCCAGATATGGAAAAGGGGATTTGTCTTATATTCACTGTATAGTTTCCTTGAGCAAACACACACACTATCCATTGGTTGCCTTATTTAATTTCTCAAAACAATGTGTTTTTACACCTCCACTGGTTTCTATTGTATCTTAAAAACCACAGTTCTAAATATAGACTGTACCGCCTGTTATGTCAACCAATGGTTCTAAAGAGACTCTTTGTAGTTTGGTTTTACAGTGCCTCTAGTTATTGTAGCCAAAATGTTTTGCCTCTAACCAAATGGGTCATCTTGTGAACAGTAACATCACACACTTTTTTTAAAGCCTTAATAAAACAACAATAGAGTAATTTTATAAATTTTAACCATAACAATTTAAATGAAGTTAGAATAGCTATGTGTAGACAGAAGATATTTCTCAAGATATTTAGATAAGATAAGAGAAAGGTTCTTGTAGGCAATCACCTGGTGGTCTAAAAAAAGGACTGCACTTCCATGTGGCTACAACATTCTGCAGTGAGAGTTGCCATTTCCAATGCGTCTAAGCATTTCCTGGTCACCAACATTCCAAATCGGGGCCGCCATGTGTCTTGTTCTCTAGGTTACCGTAGAGACAGACCCAACCATGTTTAGCATTATAGGGAAATATAAATGAAAATAGTTTTTTTATTATTATGAAGGAAAATAAAGATGCCGTTTGCCAAATAGAACTATTTTTGACTAACTATTCCAGCAGATGTAAAGATTGCAAGGCTCTTTTGGGCCCCATAGACCCAGGGCCCGGGGATAATTGATAATTGACCCATTTCCCCCACCCTTGTCAGTGGCCCTCACTGGTGCACAAGAATATGTATTTGAACATGAGTATATGGGTGGCTGATTGGGCTCGGACATTGCAACCTTCCCATTACTTTTTTCCTCACTATGAAATGACCTTGATGGAGTTATGCTGGCAGTCTTTGTCTCTATAAACTACACGGACAACCTTTGATTTTTAAGAAAAATTTGCAAAGCAGCAGCTGTCGAGTTTATTTAAGTCTATATGTTTTCAGTCTGGATGCACTTTAATTCACTGTTCATACTTGTAACGCTTACGTGTGGGGTGTCATCTGCAATATCGGGAGGTGGGGCATGCTGTGCTTCTAAGAGATCATACATTTAGGGATGCCACGCAATCTATTAAATAAATTAACATCTGGCAAAAGATAGAAGGTAAATTAACATGTAACTATAGGCAATAAAATGTGTGGCATCAAAACAACTAAAAAAAATCCCACAAGCTATACATTACAGGTCTTATTTGTAGAAGAAAAAAAAAAAAGAGGTAATAATAGCTGTATATCTGCATGACCCGAGTGAACAATATATCAAATGTTTTTGTTGATTACTTTTGTTGAATCTAATTTCATTTATGTAATTGTAACAATGCTAATTATAAAAGGTATAAAATGGGTTGTTTGTGTATCATCAACCTAACATGCAGTATCTTTTCAGTAAGGTTACATTTCAGGTCATCAAATATATGCCAGAAGTAGACCAAATGAAACTATCACTGATCGCTAAAACATATTGTTAATTATATTTTGATATTTTACACTAGCCTAAATACATCCATAACTTTTCCTGTATGTGTCCATAAAATCACTACCATTACGTAATTATTGGCCTGTAATCATTTCCAAATGTCTCCAATTTTGAATAATAGTTTTCTTCAGCAGGATTAATACAATTTTTAAAAAGGATTTTAGACTGCAGTGAAGCCTTTTAACCTAAATAGTAGGGGCAAACTTAAACTTTTTACTATATACGCACACACAACACCATTATGTCTGTATTAATTAAGAATAATGGATAAATGCAGTCCTTGTCTGCTGACAAAACACACATTCTTCACCAATGTCTTATGAGGGTACAGTACCAAGTTATTCTAGAATCATGCATATGACTTAAAGTGACTTCACTTAACGACACTGCAGCAAGCAAACAAATAAATAATTAATAAATAAAAATGTGTTAAAAATAAAAAAATAAAAAAAGACATTTAAATTAAGTGAAAATATGAAGGAAAGTCACCCAAATGTCTAAACCCAAAAGCAGCCCGATATTTACAGACGGAGCTTCTGCTCTTGTTGGCCTGAGACTGCCAGATTGCATTATCAACTATTTCTTAAGGCCTGCTTCTGCGTCGCACCTACGTGTAGTCTACGGCGTCACCTACGGGCGTACCTTACGGCGTCATGAGCATGTTATACTTCTGCGCTGGTCTGTTGGCCGCCTGGACCTCTGCGCGTTGAATGCGCATGCGATTGATGCGAAGCCCCAAAATGCAAAAGTGCCATGTCTTGTTATGCGGCAAAGTTAAAACACAAATTGAGTGTTAACGCATATAAAAACATTTCCCTTCAGCGAATTTGATACATAAACAAGATCGTTTTTCCCTGTTTGAACAAGGAAATCTAATAGAGAACCCCATATCTTGGCTACTAATAGAGTGTAAAACGTTTTGAAATAAGCATACAAATATTTCTCTCCAGCGAATCTCTTAGGTACACCAACATTTATAATAGGAAACAATCTGCAGAAACAATATAGTATCTATCTATAAAAGACTGCTTTTCACTGCCCGACAACAAGGAAATACCATAGGGAAATCCCACTCTTGGCTGCGTCGAATCGACGTACGAACGGATGTGTATTTAATGTTTTTGAGAGGTGCACGTCACCCTACGCCATAAGGTGCGCCGTAGGGTGGGTGGATACGGGGAGGCTACGGCGTAGGGTCCACGTAGGTGCGACGCAGACGCATTAATGGGCCTTTGGTCACACCTAGCATGAGGTTTAAGAGATGCAGTGTGCTAATGCAAATGGGAAGCCCCCCCACCCCCGGTTCAGGATGACACTTTCATTTAACGGCAACAACATTCGTCAGTATGGCTAAAGTTGTGTCTCTCTCTCACTCACTCACTCTCTCCCTTTCTCTCCCAACACACTCACCCATTCATTCTTTCTCCTGCAGCTCGGCCCAGGTTAAAAATAGCTCTCCCCTCTCTCTCTGTGCTTCTCCGTTTACATAAGCACACGGCAGGGGGAGGGGAGCACTTCCGGTCTGGCCACCCAGCCCAGCGTCTGATCCATAACACTGGAGTTGATGGGTGTAGAGTGTGTGAGGGGAATAGATGAGGAGAAGAGAGCAGAGGAATAGAGGAGGAGAGGGCTGACAGACACCACGATGCAGGGAAGACCTGTCTGTCTGTCTGTCTTTCTCTGTTCCCCATCTTATGTAATTCGTCTGCATCTCACTCCTGTGTGAGTGGCGGTGCTCAGAACTACACAGTAACTTCCAACAAGGAAGGTTTATCATGATAATAGTGCTGGAAGGCTCCACTGACACCTTTACATATAAAGTTTAAACACAAGCACGCGCACACACACACACACACACACACACAAGTCCCATGCACACATGCAGGAATAAAAGCAACACACAATAACATCATACTGTATGTCTGTAACACACACACACACGTGTGAACCTTCCTAGAACTGTGTTCATGTGACTACTGCATGCTGTATAACAGAGGCAGGCCTAACAGATCAAGTAGCGGATAAGAGAGCATACCAGAAAAGAAAGACAGAATCAGCTTGGAGCAGAAGAAGAGAGGGACCTCTGGCTTTGAAGAAAATAAGAACCAAATAAAAACAACTAAATAAACCACATACAATAAAAGGTCTCTCGGATCATTCTGACAAATATGTTCATTATTATAACACAGGCAAACACACACGCACCCACTATGTCTATGCATGCGCAGAAGCATAGACGCGAGCATGCACACCAAAACCAAACACACTGACCAAGGTTAGTTGCTGGACTGTGTTCCATCAAACTCCTATGTAACTGTAAAGTGGCCATGAAAACATTGCACTAATTTCCCTGCACATAAAACACAAGTGGCACACAAGCACATTTCAACACGTCGCTAAATCTTATAAAAGGTAAACCAACAAGCTTCAGGAGTCACTCTAATGTGTTATTGAATCATAATTATCAAGGCAGCGACAGATGCTGATAAATTATATCATGTGAAGTCAACTATTCTTATCTAGGCCACAAATGGACAAAGTGAAGTAGTTTGCCACACTTATAGTTGACATTCCTAAAGGCCCATTCATGCTTCTGCAACGCACATATGTTGTAGGCTCCCCTTAGCCACCTAACCTACGGCGTACCTTAGGCTGTAGGGTGACATGCACATCTCAAAAAATGTAAATACACATACGTCCATCCGTCGGTTCGACGCAACCTCCAATGTTTTTCCACTCTAGTATCCAAGATAGGGGGTTCTCTATGGAATTTCCTTGTTGTTCAAGCAGCGAAAAACAGTATTTTAAAATTTAAATTTTGTGTCAGCACAGATTGTTTTCTATGATATATATTGATGTAACCAAGATTCGCTGGAGAGAAATATTTTTACATGTTTATTTTAAAACGTTAACACTCAATTTGTGTTCTAATCACTTCCGCATTTTGGGGCTTCGCATCAATCGCATGCGCATTCAACGCGCAGAGTTCCAGGCGGCCAACAGACCAGTGCAGAAGTATAACATGCTCAAGACGGCATAAGGTACGCCCGTAGCTGACGCCGTAGGCTACATGTAGGTGTGGCGCAGAAGCAATAATGGGCCTTAAGAAGGTGGGTGTTACAAAACAGCCTACTTCTAGTTACTACCTATTATAAATGTAGAAACACAAAAACACTGGTCAAGCTAACAAACAAAAACATAAGATTACTGTAATAAGTTTTCCAAATGTACAAGTATCTCGTGGCCATCCGAGAAGAGGTGACGTCATCCATGATGAGAACTACTGCTCTACCACATTGGAATATCCAACAATATGGAACTTTGTGTGTGTATGCACGCTTTTACAAGAGAACAAGAGAGATACTTACTACTGTGCACAGTCGATGAGCTGGTACTCGTTAGACCTCTCCCAGCACGCCCGGACGCCCTCGTCCTGCCATAGACTCTTGGTATGCTCGTAGAACTCCTGGACAGAGACGCAAAAAGGGCTCTGGGTCAAAACGGGGGTCACAGCTTGCATTTGTCTCACTGTACATGCCCCACTGATATGTGGGATTCAAGGGAGTAATTAAGCAAAACGGAACATCTCTGACGAAATCTAAAAGCACTGCATGCAAAAAGATATGCTTCGTCTTTGGTCGAATAAATGATGTTGACGTCAATATTATAATGGCATCAGCGAGGAGAGACGTTTTGACCCACATAAGCCATGTGTAATGCAATGAAACAGAATTTAACAGAGTAGAAAATAATAATTAAATGAGTTCTATGACATGACTAATTCATACTGTTATCAATTACTCGATGGCTTGTCATCGGAAAAGAATAGCCACATGATTTTAAAATACAGCGTAAAGTGAAGCAGTGAAACACCGTTCCTCAGTTCATGATAAAGATCAAGCTGTGCTGCACAGAGCAGCCAACAAGTCATCCACCTTCAACAGTTGCTTGTGGTAATAGACTATGGGCAGGGGCTGACATTTTAGGATCTGGGCCTATTCGGAGAGGAGCAGTAGATGACAGGATGGCGGTCGAGGCAGGAAACACAATGGTTCATTGAGTTCATGGAGATCTTTGTACTGACACAACGGGCTGGCTGTCACTACATTGGCCTATCATTTCATTATGGACTTAGGTTGATCTCATAGAATAGTATTAGTCACAAATAGCCCTATAATTGCATATTGATAAAAGCCAACAGCCTACAGTGAGTGAGCCTATAATGTGTACTCTTTGCAGCTCAAAGACATCCTATAAATTAATGTCTTCTCATCATGACCACCAAAATGTGAGATATTTTTCAAACTTTTATGCCTTCCGCCCCTTACATCCTTACATACTGGCAAGTGTAGTTTCTGAAACGATGCATAATTTTTTACGAAACCTCAATGCAACATTCTATGTGACTGCACTCTGATTACAGTTGGTAAAGCAGGTCCTAGTAATGAAATTGCTATCGCTCCATCCATGCGAAAGCAGGTACGGATTTCAGTATGAGTCGCAAATCGCAGACAGACTTTCAGAATTATGCATGCACAGCCCCTCACCTGATACTTGTGAATGTGCAACGCAATGTTGCAGTCTCAGTACTGCGCTTCATGGGAAATTAATGTAACTCCTATTCCTGTGATTAAGTACGCAACAATGCGACCAGTGGTGTTCTTGCTACCGTGCGTGAGGTTCAATACATCAGTTCTACAATTTGCTTTCCAAACGTACAAATATAAGGATAACAAAAATTTACTCTCTCTATTTTCAATTAACCGCTGAAACATGCATTTCCATGTCACAATTACGACTATTCTAAGTATTTATAACGTTGTTGTGACCTCTCGAGCTTCATTTGTGCATCGGTGCCATAAACTTCGCCTGAAACTACTGAACAATACTTAAACTGACGGCAGCATTATTGTACATGTGTGATCAGTAAATAAAAGGACAGAAAAAAATTGTAGCTGTACCACAGCTATGAACAAGTACATGCATTATGTACATATTAACGAAGTATGTAAGCCATATTCAAGTTTGTTAGAGGAAACAATAAACTATATACACACAAAAAGTAATAGGCTACTAAAAATACATCTACAAAAAGGAGATCAGAAATAAAAGCAAAGTTCAGGCTTCCTTAACAAACACTCTTTCAATCGCTCCTAAAGGCAGAGTCAACCAGTCCAACTGGTTTCCAGTACGCCCTCGGGCCAGACAGGAGGTGCACAACCAGATAGTTCTCTATTCACGTTGCAATGTTCAACTGCATTCTTTTAATACATCGTTCTTAAATGGTCTTCCTTTAATTAGACTGTCCCACTAGTTTGCAACAGTCTATTTGCAGTTTAACAGAACAGTTGAACCAAAATAAAATCTGACAATATGCAAAAAGCAAAGCATAAATTTTTTTTTTGTTTAAACATATCTTAGTAATAAGTACCCTACCACCTTTACAACAATGTCTCACAGTACCAACATTATAAACATCTCAACTCAAGGTCTATGATGGATATGCAAAGAAGGGAGCAAAACACAATAGATCTGTAGTGTACTGAATCCTGAGAACATTATTGTATGGCAACCATTGCAAAGACTCGGCATGGGACAGTCCCACATTACAAATATGCCATGCCAGACACAATATCGGGAGAGGGTTTGCTTACACACAATACACATTATTCATTAGAAACTTACAAATAAGCCTTCACTGTGACAGTGGCCGGTTTAGTCACCGTGACAACATTTTGTGCCTTAGATTAGAACAATAAAGCAAAATATTTTTTACGTGACCTATTAGACAGAGCTATATAATATTAGCTGCAAATGCAATTAACATCTGAGGTATTAACTGGTCAGTTAGTCCATAAACACATACTCTGCAGTGCCTACTGCCGCTTGACCTGAAACATGTTAACGGGTACAAATTAAATAAAAAAACATCACCATCTCATGGCCAATAAAGCAGTGCATTGATCCATAAGTAATATAAAATGCCATAATGTCAATAATAATAAAAACAAACAGTGCCAGTGTCCTTCTCTGGCTTGTGAATAGCACTGTATTCACAGGTAACTAAGGCAAGAGTTAACCGATACCCAAGTCCTGCTCAGCAATTAGCCAGATCAATTTGTCACTGGATGATAAAAGACACCAATTATGATGTATCTAGTGAGACCAAGGTAAAGAACAACAATAATAATATAACATATTGGCCAGGATTGCCAGTCTGTAAGTAGAAACAAACTAATGCAAATCTGAATAATTAGCCTCATTAGCTCTTCAAAAATGTTCTTAAACATCTTTTAAAGTTGTAAAAACATCAACAACAAAAACAACTTAAACAGCAGCTGTATCTTTACAGCCGACACCACAGAAATGCAGGAGTGGTCTTGACAGCTCAATTGCCCCTGGAGCAGAAGGCAGCTCAGGGGTAATCCCACTGAGTGTGTGTTGGTGGAGGACAGGTCCCACCAGACACGTTTAGGATTATTACAAACAATCTCAGGTGAGAGGTTCATTCAATTGACAGCATCCCAAGGGAGAACACACTTTCTAATTAGTGAAGCAACTAGGAAACAGAAACAGAGCAGACAGACCCATAAAGGCTGGCTAGCTACAGTACAGTATGAGGCTTCAGCAATTCTTAACATTTGCTAAACTCCTGGTTTTAATTGGTAAATGTCAGTAAGCAAAGTATCAGAAACTCCATAACACTGAAGCTTTGTGTATTTTGAAGTGCCTGAAATGTTAATCAGAAGTAATACCTTGATAATATGTTGTTTTTCATGTACCTGCAGATGAGAGAACACATAATGGGTCGGTTTGAATAACGGGGAATTGTTTGCAGAGGGAGGCTTCCTTAGGGTCTAAAAACAACATAAGTCAAACTGGAAAATTAACACATGGATATTAGCTATAAACTCACCGATTCAAATTCAAAATCCTTCTGATTTACTAGGTTGAGGACGTAGTCAATCCGCGACTGGTTTGCTGGACAGGCTAACTGGCAAGGGGGTGCGAGTATATTCATGGCTGTAACAATAGTCTAAACAGAGAAAACATATTTAATTGTTAAGCGTATATAGAACAGACACTATTTTTTAAGGCTCATATAATTACTCATATTGTATTACCATACTGTTTTAAGGCAGTGTAGAACTTTATTTTAATTATTTTCCAATACTATAGTCTATAATTCATGTTTCTTTAAAACTTGATTTCTATATGCATTACATAACTATTTAAAAAATGCTTTGTCCTTCATTTTACAGTACAACCAGTACAAACTAAACACATTTTAAGCAACTAATATATACTTCTTACCTCTATAGCTTCTTTAATGTTGTTTTTAATATCATGTATTTTCTGTTTTTTTTCCCTGTGAAGAAGAAAGAGTGATGGGAGAGTGACGGACAACAACACTTAGGACACAGACAGGCAGACTGTCTATGCCTTAGGAAATCAAATGAACTCAAGGCCAAGCTACATATAATGCCTAATGTGTAAAAAAAAAAGTATTTTAAAAACACACACGGTAGTAGTTATTACGGGATTTGAATGTATTGCAATAATAGGCCTAGTCTTTCTTTAATGCAACATGCAAACTATATGTTTGCTCACTAAGATAATAGAGAAAGTCCACTGGATATCAGAAAATACTAAAATAACTGATGGGCAGAATTATTTGGTAGTGTGAGCCTATAGCTCTTTTATAGGATATATCTAGGGAACACAACTGGGATAAGCACATATTAAGTTTAAAAAAAAGAAAAAAGTTCCAAACACTAAATTGGAGAGGGCATCTTAAAACATGGAATCCATGTTAATTAATTTGTTGAAGCTGGTATTTGCCTAAAACAAACAAAGCCGTAAGTCTTATCAATAATAATCCGTCTAAACCATATGAATGGTTTAATGATCAGATCTATCATCAATACTGTATAGTGAATTATTCTAGGTTTTTCTCTTAGCCCCTCTTACCCACCAGCAGTGGTTAAAAATGACCAGAATACAACTGACAACGCAGACAATGTTCCTCAGTCTTAGGCTCTCCACAAAAACACACCCTTCAAAAGCAGTGGCCATACCAATCTTTTCTTACCAGCGCCATGCCACCACACTCCTAGATAATGGTGTTTGGGTACACAAGCCTCTGTTCAACATGACCCAAAAATAAGTGCATGATGCTCTAACCACAAACTCTTTTCTAGGAAATTAATGATCGGGTATAAGAAAAAAAGTGACTGTCTCTTTTGCATCTTATCATTTTTACTGTAACTGAAGAAAGCACAGTGTACTTACACCTACCTACCATAATAGCATCATCTAATATATTAGGACATTTCGTTTTTTACATCCATAACTGGTTGACAAAATGAGATTCAATATCATAATGTGAGACTTACTGTAACCAATTTGTTTAAAGACATGGCATAGAGAAAATATTCCTAATTATACTATACTTACTATTTATACTTAATACTTCAGCTTTCTAATTGTTTCAATATGAAAGACTTAAGATATATGGCTGACATGTAAAATAGTTGTGAAGAATTTAGCAAAGCTTTGAATGTGGAATTCTAGAATTTACTAAAATGATGTGACTGTTGAGGAATCATTAATAAAACTTATCTCTGCAACATCACTGTCTGGCTTTCACAATTACTACAGTACCTCAGTTTTACAATTTAGGCTAGTAGTTACATTTAACTATATTGTGTCTTGGTAAAGGAATCGGTTCAATAAATCTACAGATCATGATTATAACTGCAAATAATAGTCAACTGAGACAACAACAAAGCTGTCTGGATCACAGTTTAGCCTAACTGATTTAAAAGCAAACCATTTGATTACTGCAAACTATATATAAATGTGTACATTAATATATGTACAGAAGGTCAAGCCAAATAAGGGATTATTCTGCAAATGTTATTACTACTGATAAAAAAATGACTTATCTAAATTAAAAAAGACACTGTCTGCAATGTTTCAATAGCCTTGTGGGTTTATCTGGTGTTTAAAGGTAAGATACTTACTCTGCGTTGAATCCATTTACATGCAATATCCGCATCTGTTTGACAATCGTACTTTTCCCAGATTCACCAGCACCTGGAAGGAAAAAATAAGTCAGATATCAGTCACAATGTGGAATTAAAATAACTTCTAGAAGTAACTAAAATTCCATAGATAGGCGACTAAAATCAGGCTAAGCCTAGAAGTGTTAAAAATTTAAATTTAAGAATCTATAAAATTCCTACTGAAATAATGAGGCTTCATGGTCTAACATCAGTAAGGCCAAGCATAGGAAAAAGTTTAGTTGAAAACATTAAAGTTTGATGGTTGAAACCATCTTGAATACTATAGACTATAGTGAACAACACTGGTACATTTGCTTAACCAGAAAAGGCCTTCACAAGAAACTATAGGATGTCTTGCAAACTAATCTAACTAGCTCTAAAGTAGCCTGCTGTTTTTCCAAAGTATTTCTATTCTTCACTGGATAAATGTTTTGGACCATTTCACTCTAATGATCAGTGTAAAGAAACAAGTAGGTCTACATTTACACCTGCTAACTAGCACACTCACAACTATAAGCAGGTCAAGCCAAATCAGCTCACTAACAGCTTGTTACTCACATTATCTTGTAAGCATTACTGAATATTGTACCCTACGGATCTGAGAAACATTTATCACAATTACATTTAAAAAGGAACTTGGCTGTTTGTCTGGATTTAATGCTCTTCCTACAATAATCCTCTTAAAATAGACTGGTCTTGTCAAAATAGTGTGGACTGTAAGCCTGAATGTTGATTGCACAAACATAAAATATTAACTATTTAAGAATTTTCTTTCGGTATTTGTAAAACCTAAAATGGCATATATGGCATATGATAAACTCCAATATATAGAGTATATTTCCTAAGTGGAGAAGAGTACGGGCTGTCTTCAAGTATCAAGTATAGTAGTAAGAGTCAAAATGAGATTGCTTCTAACATTAACAACCATGATCAACAGTAGAGGACATATTGCATTTAACAGGTTATGAGCTTCAAATATTCAAATTGCAGAGTCAAACAAGCATGACAACTTCAGTGTGCTTCCCACAATGGTGCTGTCCACTGAATAGGCCTACTTTTTATTGCCAGTGAAGCACACAGTAGCCTAATGTTGTAGGTATGTCATAATGTGGAACCAAGACATTTTAACAGTAGGCCATTATTGAATTAGGCCTAGTGCAAATGTGAGTCAGTTAAAAGAACCAAAATGTATTACATTGTGAAAACCTAAATCACAGTGGTCATGGTAGGTAGGGCCTACCAAACACAAGTTATTTAAAAATATATTCACTGTGGTGCCTAGAAATGTGTACAGATGTCACTTTGTATGCCTAATTTGAATTAATAACAACATGCACATAATTGCTAGAATACATAGATTATACTTAAATAACCCACCTAATAATAGTAGTCGGTGAGTAGCTCGGTATATCTGTTTGTCTTTTTGAAGCTGTTTGTCTATCTTTTTGTTTGCTTCCCTCTGTGCCTTCTCCTCATTTCGTTGGTCTTCGGTCTTACTATTGCCAAGACAACCCATCTTCCCAAAAACCCAGATAAAGGTTAAGGGAAGGCAGGAGGGTGTTTGCTGGAAGTAATAAATAAGACTAATTCTATATTCTTAGATTGACCCAATAATGATACACCTGGCACAAGATGGGTGACATTTATGTTGCCAGATGCTAATTAAATAATTGTAACCTGTAGATTGTCAAGATTTTAACCAGTAATTATTTATATGTAAATGTCTCTACAGAGATCATTCAGAGAGCACAGCATTGATGCTAATGACGACACCCTGCCGCCCTCTCCGATGGTCGATTCCTGCGTTTCACTGTAAATCCGCAATGAAGTCATCAACAGTGATGTACATTTGAATGTGATTTTTCTTCGGCGGTCCGGTGTACATGAATGGTTTCGTGTCGGGATTCCCACGGCGTCTTTCTGTGTGGCTAAATGCAGCACAGAAATTTTAGCAAACGTCTCATCGGGAGCCCATCTTCGGCACAATTCTCAACACTGCCATTCAATTAATTTCCATTTACATCAAAACACTGGTTTCGTCTTCTGTGATTTGCTATAGTTTTCCACCAGACTGAAATTATCAAAGCATATGCTACAGGGTGGATACAAATATGAAAATATATATATTTCCACTAAAATGACGACGTGAATAATCAGGCTACACCTATCTTTTCTTCTTAATCCAAGAGTCTTTCAGAACCATCACATTATAGCATTTGCCGTGTACCGGTAGACTTGTCCTCATCGATAATATTCCATTTTAGTGGTCCGACATCAATATATTTCCTCTCCTCGTCACAGATGCTGGTGCTGCTCTTGGTGTTTGACCAGACCAAAAGGCCCTTCTTCGTCTTTTATTTTTCGTTGCAGCTGTAATTTGTATTTCTCCTCACATCGACCTTTTCCGGACGAACGAAGGTTCTTACAGATGTCCTTGTTTAAGCTCCAGTTCAGGTAGGCTATATTTAAAGGAAATCCTCCGTTATTTTCCTGTTTCGCGCAGGCTACTGCCTACTTTCAGTCTCTGCTTTTTGTATTCCTTTTGAATTCGTATTGTAGATATGGTTACATGTGCATATAGATATGAACATAGCCTACCGCAGTTTACAATCCCTTATCCAACGATGACAGTAATTTCACCATGCTAAAGACAGACTTGCTCTTGAACAAGTGGCAATGGAGTCGTTTTTTGTAGTATTTTTTCAGAAGATTTCCCCCTTTTCTCTGAGAATTTAACATAGAGATAGATAGCGTTGAAGAGGTGGGGTGGGGCAAACAGCTCTCACGGAACCCTGGGAAAGAAGTAGGGTCGAATCACATGACCGCCCAGAGCGTTATGTAGCAGTCATAGAGAAGTGAAAAGACGCCCTCTTTAAAGGAAAATTATCATCTACCGGTAGGTCTATAGGCTACCAAAAAGTGGTTCATCAAATATATTGAAATTAGTGCTAGGTTATCTCCATACGTGGATATGTTGCAGGCATGTTGTTTTGGCTGCTTAACGCTCAATACGACGTTTGTTTAGTTTTTTTACATGGTTAAAACTTAAAATAGGCTATAATCTAACAGTCTATTTAAAAAAGTATAACTTTCCAAATAAAACAAAGTAGTTTTCAGTGCCGTCTTGGTCGATATTTGTAGGAAAAAATGAAAATAATGGAAGATAAAAAATGCGTTGTAAATAGGCGGTTGCTCCTATACCATTTTCTTATATGTATATATATATTTTTTTATATTTAGTTATTTTAATATTGTAAGATCAACAGCACTTATCAGTGACTAATTACTTATAGACCTATAAAACAGAATACATAATTTAATCGATTTCTCTATTTAAATAGGCCTATGTGGCCTAATTGGCCCCTTTGACTATACACATAGTAGTCTACAACATAGTCTATGTGAAAATAGGCTAGGCTACACTTTAAAACATCTAGGCTAATTGTAGGATATCCAATCATTTTTATCTATATATCTATCTATTATTATTGTTATTATTGTTATTATTATTATTGGTCTGTGTTAGGATGCAATTATTTTGAGAATTGTATGCTACAGTATAATGTACTGTATGTTGTGATGTATGACTTTAACCTAGTACATATAGCATCATATCCTATTAGAATGGTGTTTGCTTACAGCTAGGCCTATTTGTGTATGATCTGTTACTCACTTTAAATATGTACCTACTAAATACAGTATGTAAATAAATTTTAAATGTAAGTAAAGTGTTGTAGTTACAGTACAATAATATATATTTTTTTTATTAAAAAGGCACTTACGTAATTTAATCCATAAATGTAATGCATCAAGATTCATTGTTGTGTGTAAGATTAAACCATTACAGAAAAAATCTAATTACAATAAAATGCTGTATAACATTGTTATTAAAAGTACTTTAATCATAGAGCAAAATCACTCATATAAACTTTCAGATGTTTTAGAATATATCATGAGCAAGTAATATTTTTCTGCCACTACGTTTAGGTTACTCAAATTGTACTTCAAATGGCAGTAGCCATACGGTATCATTGATTATTCTAGTGGGACATATTAACCATTTTCAATCAGGTAACGTTTTTTAAATGTATGATTTAAATTGTTTAAAATAATGTTTAAGAAAGAAGCTCAGGGTGAAATACTCCCTGCATAAATTCACACTGTACAGCAAATGTCTGTCCACTGGTAAATTACATTTTACTCAAGTTATTTCATTCAGTGTAGCTAAAATTCCTCTGGAAAACCAGTCCAGCAGCGCACAGTGGCTGCAACATAGTATCCACCTGACTCATCTTATTTTGTGTATGCTTGCTGCTTAATATCATTGTTACATTTTTAAACGTTTTTAATTATTTATTTTTAATATGTAATGTAAGTTGAACATTACTTGTGAAAAGTACAGATCAGTTGAAATCAATATGTATACTTCCATCTTCTCTACTCAAGAACACTATAATTCTGCTAAAAAACTTCCCATAGACAATGACTATCACTAACATATCAAACACAAACAATACGTTTTAGACTCATATACGTTGTGCTAATTTATAAAGCACTAGTATGACTTGACTAGATGTTAACTGCCATCCTTAATTACTGCATTTGCTAGATCTAATTCTGAAGCCTGATACCTGTAGATTGTGAAGAACAATCCCATGCTTTTACTATACCTGCATTAACCTCTAGATGGTAGCATCCCTCCTAATACCTGTTGCAGTTACATTAAACTTACAGTCAAACATGGCAGAATGTTTTTAATGTAACGTGTGTGTGTGTGTGTGTGTGTGTGTGTGTGTGTGTGTGAGACAGTACAGTTGTGCGCATCTTTGCCACACTTCCTTCCTGTCAGCATGGGAGGTGGCCACTTCACACATGTGTGTTGGACAAGAAGCAAATGTGATACAAAATGTAGTCAAAAAGGTATCTTTATTATTTATTTTCTTTACAGCATCTTTGAAAATGTACAGTATGTAGGAAATATTTCAAAGTGGCAGCACCGTCATATTAATGCTTGTGGGCAATGGGGCGCAGAACCATTCACCAGATGTTTGTTGTGACTTCCTGACATCATTGATGACATCATTTGGGGTCCAGTATATAAGACTGAGGGATTAGGGGCATATCACAAATCCCAGCTAAGTGTGTTTACAGTACATACTGTAGGTTTCTTCATCATGCGTGAGATAGTACATCTTCAAATTGGACAATGTGGAAACCAAATAGGCTCAAAGGTAAGAAAGAACATTCTCTATATCCAGGAAGATAGGAGGCTTTGTGAATATTTGTGAGATTTGTCAGTACTGTACAAAAACTAAATATTTATTGACCATATTTACCATGTTGCATTTTTAGTTTATTTTATTATTTTATTATTTTATTTAGATAAACAAGAATAACAACACACATATTCAGCAAATTATATTGTCCTATTTTTGTATGTTGTGTTAGAATTGTCCAACTCTTAACTGTGACAAAACCTAGACTACTGTGACAAAAATATGTTGTGTCTATTTAACATATATCATGTACATTTCCTATTAATGGGGATTTATTAATTATCACAAGTGTGAATATACAGTATATTTTCAAGTGAGTTTTCACTGGCAGTTGTGAGTGACAGAGGGTGTACCCTGTTGGTTATTCTGGTGAAAGATAAGAAGTTAGCAAAACTGGAATGGGTGGAACATTGTTTATCATGACTAACATACAGTATAACATATTATACAAAGAGGAACTATACTATAATTAAGTGGTGTGCCTTTGTAAGATAATCATTTGCCACAGTAGTAATTGCAGTCTGAGAATATAGTTATTTAGGTTTTTGCCACATATTTATGATAAAATACTTCTACCGAATATAACACTTTAATATTCTTATTTTCAGCAATAAAAACATGGATGTAATTTTTCCAAAACAGAATGTAGAGTAGGCCTATAACATCCTATACCGTAAATTGTACGTCATATGTTTTTGTTAATGAAAAATTGTTTGTATTATGTTAATTTGCAGTATTAGATGTTTATTTGCAGTAATAGGACTACAATTTACAAGAACAATTGTAATGTTTAAATGTTTGCTTTGTAGTTTTGGGAAGTGATCATAAAAGAGCATGGGATAAGTGCAACAGGCCTCTATGAGGGAGACTGCAGCCTCCAGTTGGAAAGGCTGAACGTATACTTCAGTGAAGCACATGGTAAGAAAACAATAGTGTTTTCTTCATTGACAACACTAGTGCTATAGGATCATGTATATTCCACTGTCCTCTCTCCTGAATAAAGCACACATAAAGTCCCCAGTAGAATAAGGTTACTTCTTATTTTGTTTCCAGGAGCTAAATATGTGCCCAGGGCCTTGCTCGTTGACCTTGAGCCTGGTACAATGGACAGTGTGAAGGGAAGTCGCATCGGGACCCTCTTCAGGCCAGACAACTTCATTCACGGTGAAGCAATTATAAAACATGTTGTTGGTTGTTGTACTGTATTGTCCTTTGGTTGATTTGGGCTGATTTTTCAAACACATTTTTACATTTAATTACATATGCATTTAATGCTATCAAATACTTTAGTCTTTCTACCAAATGGGATCTGGCAAATGTTGCATTGTAAAGGTCTGATGAACAATCCTCCCTGCAGTGCCCAACCTAGTCGAACTAAATAGTTCATTCTGAGTGTAGCACACCATGTGAGAACACTAATGTGTTCCCTTTCCTCTTACTGTTGTCTTTCAATTTGAAGGAAACTCTGGAGCGGGAAACAACTGGGCAAAGGGTCACTACACGGACGGGGCGGAGCTAGTGGAGCAGGTGATTGACCGAGTGCGCCACGAGAGCGAGAGCTGCGACTGTCTGCAAGGCTTCCAGTTGGTGCACTCCTTAGGTGGAGGGACGGGCTCTGGGATGGGGACCCTGATCATCAATAAGATCCGCGAGGAATATCCTGATCGCATTATGAACAGCTTCAGCGTTATGCCCTCCCCTAAGGTGTCCGACACGGTGGTGGAGCCCTACAACGCCACGCTGTCCGTTCACCAGCTCCTGGAGAACACAGACATGACCTTCTGCATCGACAACGAGGCCCTGTACGACATCTGCTTCCGCACCTTGAGGCTGACCACTCCCACATACGGGGATCTCAACCACCTGGTTTCGCTGACTATGAGCGGGGTGACGACCTCCCTGAGGTTCCCCGGCCAGCTGAATGCAGACCTGAGGAAGCTGGCAGTCAACATGGTGCCCTTCCCCCGACTGCACTTCTTCATGCCGGGGTTCGCTCCGCTGACGGCGCGCGGCAGCCAGCAATACAGAGCCCTGACAGTGCCCGAGCTCACCCAGCAGATGTTTGACGCACGCAACATGATGACGGCCTGCGACCCGAGAAGAGGGCGCTACCTCACGGTGGCCGCCATGTTCCGAGGCAAAATGTCCACCAAGGAGGTGGACGAACAAATGCTGGCCATGCAGCAGAGAAACAGCAACAACTTTGTCAGCTGGATTCCCCACAACGTTAAGGTGGCAGTCTGCGACATCCCTCCCCACGGCCTGACGATGGCCTCTACGTTTATCGGCAACAACACGGCAATCCAAGAGGTTTTCCGTCGCGTGGGCGAGCAGTTCGCCCTCATGTTTCGCCGTAAGGCCTTCCTCCACTGGTACACAGGGGAGGGGATGGATGAGATGGAGTTCACCGAGGCTGAGAGCAACATGAACGACCTGGTGTCTGAGTACCAGCAGTACCAAGATGCCACGGCCGATCTAGATTGGGAGGCCCAAGAAGAAGAAGAAGAGGAGGAAGGCCCCTCAACAACAATGAGAGTGGAGTCGCGAACAGAAGTAAATATGGGGGCGGTGACGGCAGTGACCACAGAAACTGTAGATGAGTAGACATCACAACAGTGTCATATTCAGTTGCGTGTCTTAGAGATCCACACAGCGATGTTTAGACCAATACATATTTGATTGACAGTAGGCCTACAGTGGTAACAGTTCTTTTGGGGAACCCGCTTAACGGACCTGTATGTTGTCCAATGTGAAAAGCAAAAGAAATGTGATTGTTGACATCCTCATCCATGTTAAATGCTTCACTTGGTTCTAATAGTTTTTAGTTGATGAAAGGTGCTATGGTTTAAAATGTGTATTCAATGTGTACTAAAGTATATGTATATTACTATGAGACTAAATAGTTAAGTTTAATTAAGATTTTATCTTGTTTTAAAGGTAAATATTTTTATATATAGCAGTAGTGTGTAATTTTTGTTGAATAGTTTGTTCCGTTTATTCACATTTGTTCATGTTTCCCACATCTCTGACTTCATTGTATTCATAGTTAGATATTATATCATTATTTGTATGAATATCATGACGGTAATAAATAAACATCTTCTGACATTGGCAGTAATTGGTAATACAATTTATTTAATGAGCTCTTTTTTCTATTTAGTTAATATACAAACAAACTATAAAGCCAAACCACAGTACAGCAATGGACAATGGGATTCTGACATGCTCTATGCCAAGTTGGCTCATAGTTTCCTCCCACTTGTCATGCCTGGCAGAATGAGATACATGCACTTGTCCTGTCTGTACTGTATGATAAGCTCAAGTGACGTGGCACAATTCCCCTTCAGAAAAGGAAAATACCCGTTGTTTTAAGAAGATAACATTAACGTAAAATGCATGTATTTCCAGTTTATGGGCACAATTATGTAGACAAGGCAGGAAGGCAAGATGGTTTGTGGTATTTTAAAGGTAAAATAAGTAATTCTAAAGAATGCTTTCTAAATTCAAACTCAAATCTAAATTAAACACCTCTTCCTTCAATGCCATTGGGTGCTCCAGCAGAAGTTCTACCCCACACATTGTAAATGTATTGCGAAGGATAGGATATTGCTTTATTTGTGTTCCATTTATGGAGCCATAGCTCTGTAGTAGTAGCTGAAGCTTCAGCTTCAGTTTCAGCAACTAGTAAGCTAGTGGAACACGAGGAGATACTACTGTATATTTGGTGAATTTGACAAAATGTGTATTAGCTTACAATCACTTATTATACCTATAATTCAATATATATATATATCCATCCATCTCCATCCATCTTCATCCGCTTATCCGGAGTCGGGTCGCGGGGGCAGCAGCTTCAGCAAGGGACCCCAAACTTCCCTT
>JAODTR010000020.1:1271797-1283011 GCA_025399935.1 Amblyopsis rosae | reverse complement strand
GTTGCACATTTAGCACATTAATTGACTTGTCTAATAATAGACTTACTTTTTTCAGTTTAGTCCAGCTAGATGTCAGAGATCTTATTTTTTTATATGAAAAGGAAGATGTGGGTTGTGTTTAACCCAAATTGCACTGATACTTTCATTCTCAATTTTTGTGTAAAGTATTTAAGATTTTCTGTGATCTGTACCATGTTGTTCCATGTTTAGGTTGCACATTTAGTACATTAATTGACTTGTGTGACTTGAGTAGCAGCATAGTGCTACTTCTTATGGGAACTTTTTTTTTTCATATTGGCCTCAAATGTAACACACTTAATAGGCTATCTCATAACGTTAATATCAGTTTCAGTATCAGCAACATATCAGTTTACTAGCATTGACAATGGAGCCGGTGTACCAAACCTGTAGCTTATAGCCTATACAGTAGACTTTGGGCCAAAATTATAACGGCCCATAAACAAATGGGCCTAATTGTGAATAAACCAAAACATTTCCGTTGACACTGCCTACCTATTAAATGAAACGGCCGTGCATACAATTATGAGCTGCATTTATGCGTATAGGCTGTTTTCCCTGACAGTGACACTGCGAAATGGGCCCATAATAGGCCCATGCCTAAACCGCGTCAGTCCACTGTGGTCACATGTGCTTTAGTGTGATAAAACCTAGAGGATAAAAATAGGCTGTGATTTGCACTATTTTCTCCATTTTGGCATTTTATTATACAGTTGAGGAAAGAAAATACAGGTTTCTCAATATTTTCATTACATAAAACCACACACATTTTCACAATATAATTTCACTTATTTCTTTATTCTTTAATATTCATTTTCACTATATATTATAACGACTTTGATATACATTCCATCTTTTTGAAACCACAGTAACACTACACATACGGTTTTATAACATTTCCACAGGACCCATTGGATTGCACAGAATGAAATATGTTTGTATGCACATTTTCTTATATGTTCTCTTAATAAATTTAAATTCAGACACTCAAATTTCTAGACGCTTTCCAAATTATTGCATAGGCCTACATTTAATCGAAATGCACGTCGAAAAACTCCCATAGTAAAATCTAGTGTGCAGGACTTTAAGGGAGCTGCCCTTTATTGACAAGTAAGCATGGGTTACAGATTAGCTCAACTTGATTGTTGCTGATTATGACACGTGCATTATTTTTTCATTAACATTTATGAGGTCAGTATGCCTGTGCTAAGTTTAACGTAAAATGCATAGACCTTCACATTATACAATTCAATTGATAATTTAATACTGCATCCGGGGTAGAATAATGAATCGTGTCTGGTTGACAATATTTTCTAAATTAGGCTTGTTTTTGTGTCTGAATATCATACATTCAATGCATAGTTTTTAAAACCTATACTTTCTTTTATCTTACTGTTTACGTTTCCATTGTCTAAGGGGAGGGACAATTTTCTTATTTCCGTAGAAAATAATTAATAATTCTATATGCATTCTTATGTGTGTTGAAACACCATGACTATAGTCTATATTTGTACTGGTTATTGCCATTGTGTGATTTTCTATCACGTTTATCTGTTGAATAGTTGGTGCTTTAAACACCACATTCACGGTTTTTTATAATATTGCAAATCTACAAGAAGAAAAATATGTAGGCTAATTTTAAGAAACGTATTTGATTAATTATCAAATCAATTTGTGTTGTGAAATGGTCGCTGAAACAAAGGTAAATGTGGGGAATTCTCATGTATGGAAACATCACCACAAGAATTATGAAAAAAAATGTTTGTTTGAGCTTTTTGCAATTTTGTTTAATGTCAATATTGTAAACCTTCACTCCACTTGATGTACTGTATAGCCTATGTACGTATTTACTCATATTTAATATACAACATGGAATTTCCATATAGCGTTTTTCGGAGCGCATTTTACTGCGACTGTCAATGTGTACGTTTGTGTATACCTTCGTTTGTGAATTAATGCTACTCGCAGCGCGCAAATGTATGGGTGTAGGCTATTTCGTGCTTTAACGATTGAATTAAGCCGTGACTGCGCCTTTTAGGAAGTCGTTATTATGAGAAATTTTTATTTGCAATTGACTTCTAAATTAAGCAATGGCTTCCATCTAATCGTGTAAGTTATACTTATAAGCTTCTATGAGCCCCTCCATTGAATGAATGAAACCAGATATGCTGCATATACCCCCTATTACAAAGATGGCGACATCAAAGAAAACTTGGTGCCAGAGCAGTTTTCTCCATAAAAGCTTGAGGTGGAAGAGACTGGGAAGTAAAAAGCACAACCCGGCACCTGTCAGGCTGCCAGTGAGGCCCATGAGAAGAGCGAAATGTGGCACATAAATGGCCATGAGCAATGTGAACACTACAAGGATACAACGGAGAGAGAGGCCCCACGATTTCAGGCGTCCATCGCCTCCATAGCAATCTGGGAAATATGTGCGTCCTCCATCCTGGAAAAACGATTTCTCTAAAACTTCTACGGCTGCAAAAAATGGCAATGGATATGATAGCAGAGCTTTGGCCACCAAGAATAGATTGACGACAGCCCGGATGGTTGATGGCAAGTTGTCTGTGATTACCTCCTTTGTGGCATCAGCCCAGGTCAAATAGGCCACAAGGGCAAAGAGGCCTTTGAGAATGCATGCGGCTATGTGTGTCCAGTTCATCATACAGTGAAACTCGCTGGGTTTCTGCATGTTTCCCTCCAGAGATGGCAGGAATATCTGAGAGGTGTAGCTGAACACGATAATACCAATTGAGATAGGGAACTTCTTGACATCGATGTAAAATTTTACTTTGTCCCAGGCCCAATCTCTGGCCCTGGAAAGGCAGTAAGCTATGACCAGGATGTTGATGACGAAGTGCGCCATCGTGCACAGCAAGCTAAATTTGGAGACAGCTTTCAGGTTTTTTAGGAATGCGCAGGGGAGCAGGGCGACGGTGGCGATAATTGCCCAAGACTTCTGTGAAACTGGCATATTGGGGAAGCTGTTGTACATGAGATTACCACTGACAACGACATACAGAATACAGGTCATCACTAGCTCAATAATTTGGGCTACATTCACGATATGACCCCCCAAAGCTGGAAATCTTGGTGCACAACAGGCGTTGGCAATGTCTACATATGAGTCTCTCACACGCACAAGCTGCCCATCTTCATCCTCTTCATAAAGGCAGGCGATGAGGATTTTCCCCGTATAACAACACACCACAGCAGCGAATATGATAAGAAATAGTCCAAGGTACCCCCCGTGCAGAATGGCGTAGGGTAACCCAAGAACGAACATCCCCTGAAAATACAAAAAAGCAAATTGTCCATTGTTATGCAACATTAAAACAATGCAAGTGCTGATTTAATTAGACTTTTTTCAAGGCCAGTACCGGTTTCGTGTGGGCATTTCATTTTGCTTTGACCGCATTTACTCCACCTCCTACGCCTTCACGTCAAAAATGAGACAGGGTGACGTCACGTTGGTTGCTGTGAATATGGCCTGGGATTGCTTTCGGAATTTTGTCACATAGGCCTACATGCACGCGCACGGTCATAGATTGGCTATAGACTTTGTCGGTCACATATTTATACAAATAATTTATACAAACGTAAATATAAGTTGTGTAATGTATGATTAATGTTATGGGATCATGAAACGTGTGTTCTAAAAAAAAAATCGTTTAATTTAGAGCGAAATCTCTTGATACACACTTTTGGCGAGCATATATTTTAATATTAATGTTCTATTCTTTGCAAATGCATATTCAGTTGCCATATTTGTCAAAATATGGATGTTAATGTTAACGAAGTGTCATTATTTTATCAAATTGATGCATTTATCTTGAACCTAATTAGTCCTTAACACATGTTGATCAAATTGATCTGATCAATAAATAAAAGACGCAACCATGTAAAATGACAAACGATACGAAAATCTTATTTGGCCACTGTTTCAAAACCCTTAATTAATTTACTCACGTTGTCACTGCGCAACATATTTGTGTCGCTCTCTTTGGAGCAATGTGCAGTTCCAGTATTTCAGTCCCGATTCAGGGACTGAAAGTGTTTGCACATAAAATGTTTCACGAGATGGGGGATTAATCAGGACCACCTCTTTTACTTTGTATCTTTACCTGGATGGCATTTGTGACGTTCCAGCCAGCTTCCCAAGCGGTGATTTTTGGTCTAACTTCAGTTAATTCATTAGTCAGACCTCCGTCTTTTGAGTCTGAGGGCGGCGGGCCGGTGCCATCTCGCTGGTAGTGACTGTCCCCCTCCAAAATCCCGTCCCCATCGACTTGCCCGCTTCCTTCTCCTGCCTCTTCTGAAGCTAGGATGTCCATGCGCATCCCCTGCCTGTGGTCATAATCCAAATCATCACAGTCTACGAAACCCAGACCCTCCTCGTCGGTGGCCGCCTGGAATCCCATCCTAGCGAACATCCCGCTTACCTTCGCTTGGGATTTGTTGGAGACAGAGGTAGCTGCATTTGATAGTTTGTTAGACAGCTTATTTCTGATTAACGTTGCCATTTTCCCTCCTTCAAAATAGCAAGTATCTGCAGGTAATTTGTTTTCGTTCCAATCGATTAAATTGTAAAATATCTGAATTGCAACTCTTAATTCTTCACATTAGATTAGGTCGCGCATAAATGGCTCTGAATTTAGAAATGCTCGACTTCTTAGTTGCTATCTCCACTTTTTGTTAAAGGTTCGCCTGCTGGTCTTGATTATCCCCAGGTTCATGTCACCTTCAGACGTCGCAGATTCTTCTTTTCATCTTGCCAACGCATGGGGATCTACGGATATGTCCGTTGTTCACTTTGGGTATCCTAAATCTCGCGCGTAATAGCTTTACGCAAATGCGAACCGCGGGTTTTGTATATAATATCGTTTACTTCAGGTTATAAAGTGTCGGTAGCGTTCGCAGTTCGTTTTCAGTTGCGATTACTGATTCCAATGCGGTACGATAAAGCCGAGGGGTGGCACGGAGGAGGCACGTGTCATCGTCAGCCTGCCAATGCTAGGACTCCTGATTGCAGTGCTCGTCTCCAGCTCCCAGCGCGCGCAGCTACCCCGCCAGAAGAAAACGGGAGAGATTTGCTGCATTTCTAGGGGAGGTGCTTGCTGTACCTCCATCCCCTCCCTGTTCTATAATCTATAATACTTAAGCCCAACATCCAATGGCATTCCGGGGGCCTTGAATCTTGCATAACTTTAAGTGTATATAAGGGACAGATATCGATAGAAACGGCAACTCTCTGGACCAGGTTAAATAGCGTAATGTATATATTCTTTTTTGCGCAATTTGTTTGTTTGGTTTTTCCAACAAAAGGACCTGGAATCTTGAGGTTGTGTCTATTGGAATTATGGATCAAATTTAAAAACCATGTGCGATTTAATCACGTGGGGAAAATACCGTTTTGTTTTGATAGGTTATGGTAAGATAGAACTTGAAATATTGACGCCCTAAAAGGCTTAATTAGAAAATTGGAAACTGCAGACATTTGATTTATATTCAGTTTAAAGTCTTTATTCGTTATATCTTCCATTTGGCGTTTTTGATTTAAATGTTCTTCTTGAGAATGGTTTGTTTGGACAAGCTATAGCTTTTGAATAACATGACACGAGTCAGACATAGGATGTGATATAGTATAGTATATTCCCACATTTAGTATAGTAAATGTGGGAATTCCTATTTGTTCTAAAACAGATTTTACATAACAGTGTCTGAGCTTGGCAAGAAATCATTAATATAATTTAGCCATTTTGAGTGCACATATAGTAGTTTTACATTTTACAAAAAGATATGCCTTATTTGAGTGTTGAGCATCACTCAAATTATGCTCAAAATATACCTTTTGTGACATGTTGGGACATGTAATACTGAGAAATCCAGCTTTCTTGTAAACTATTTACTGTGATATTTTCTTATCAGCAATAGCCTTTTAACATTTTTCTTTGGCCAGACCATGATTATACTAATGCATGACGCAAATATACCGTTCAGGTAGTTAGACCTACCACATATGGGTTCCTTTTCTGATGGGATGCTGACTTCATGCAGCTGGCTACTGAAATGCACTGAATGTTGATCGTTGAAATATTTATTTGAATGTTATATTCAATATTAAAAATCAGGTTGTATACTACTTGGACAGAGACAACGAATTTTGCATTTGTGTGCAGAATATGTTTGCATTCTGGAATTCAATTAACCGTGTTTTTTTTCTAATTTGTTAATTATATATACATTTTAAATGACCATGCTCATATTTTCACTCCAAACCATCATAAATTCATTTTTTTCTAATGCGGCAATCTCAGAGTATAAATCTAGTTTTGGAGTAGCCTATTTCAATTCTGATACAGTAGGAGGAAATGCTCTTTTTGACTCACGTGCGTCATTCTCTTGCACTTTTATTGTGAGGACAAAAATGGCTGCTTTTCCCAGAGTGAATGAAAGGGTTAATGACAGAGGCTGTTATCAGCGGATTGCAGCCCTGCTCTGACGGTCTGAGGGCTGTCTGATTGAGTGTGCCGCAAGATGAAAAGAACAGTCATGACACCACAAGCGACGAGGTTACAAGGTCCGGATTTGTGGCCGCTTTGAACTTGCTGTAAAGATAAGAACAAAACAGAAGCATAGTAATACTACTACTACTACTACTAATAATAATAATCATTACAGTATATTTTATTATGTATTTATTATTTGCGTATAGGTGAATGCTCACAAGCACGTTTTCAGTGTCTGACAGAAATGCTATATGTCATAGCAGGGGCAAATCATTGCACGGTGTACTGGAGTCGTCACCTTTAGTCAGCTCCATTTCAATGAACGTTAAATGTGTAAATATTTTTACTTGTTATTACTTTTGATTTCGTTTGGTCATCTAGTTTTTAGTTTTGACGGGCCGTCTTTTTGATTTGCGCAGATGACAACGGATTTTCTACCGAATGTACAGTTTATCACCTACCACGAAAGCCAACCAGGGGTCAGGTGACATGTCCCGGGAGAATCTGTCACCTCTACAAATCAGCGATAACCAGTCCAGCGGTTATCTGTGACCAGTTAGTTTGTCTTTGTGGTTTGTCAGCATGTCAAAGAGTAAATAAATAAACCTATCGAGGACGTGTATAGGCATTTATGTTTTTGTGCCATCAACTGGTATCAGCATTATTTCTTACACGGTGTTTTGGTGAATATTCGTTCCCTCGAAGTGCAGCCACCACCCCCAACACACCCCTCCCTTCGTTTTTACCCCAGGCTCTCACAGTCTGCTTCGTCCTTTTCACATTACACACTTGGCTGAGCTGGCACACGGGCCTATCCCTCCCCGAATGACAAAAAAAATGATTAATTGCAAAAGCAGCCTATACATGATATTCTCTTCTGGAAAATACTAGCAGGCTATAACCAACAAGCCTATCGTTTTTGGTAAACAATCAAGGTCTGCATCATGTCATTTTATTTAGGATTAATAACGTATATTCTGCTTGCGCTCAGTACCCGCATTGAATCGCTTGACGTGTGCTGCACAATTAACTATATGAGAGACTGAGCATTTTCCTCATTTAGAAAGGAAAGGTGTGTGAGAGAGTGCCTGTGCGCACGGGCTTTATTTCAATGGGTGAGGGATACAATAACGAATGCACGGAAAGGACTTGAGGGAGATAATATTTTAGTACGTGCAAGTTCATAAGATAGGCTTACGTTTTAGTATTGCTAACCTAATGGAACAGATTTATCATAGAACACAAACGAAAAATCGTCAGCTGTGGACCTATATAAATGCAAAGATTTCAATCTGACACATTATCTATCATTTGACCTTTGACTGAATGACTGCTCTGTCTTTCTACTAGCCAAACCAGGCAGAAAATAACACATCACACTCCTCAATTAATAAGGGAAACTGAAATAGCCATTTGGTGTCTCCGGGGAGAGCACTAGAAGAAAATTAACCCACATCAGGTTAATCAGAAGACCCCAGAGGCAATTAACATTTCCATTATAATCACTGGTATAGTCTCGCATTATTGACTTTGATTAGCTGAATACTAACTAACTAAAATAAAGTAGGCTATGCTGATCACCGTGGATAGTTGCTCTGTCAAGTTCAGATCACGTATTTAATAACTTAATTGTCAAAAGCATCATATAATTTATATTAATAATTCCAAGTAGCCTAAACTGAATATGGAGTTTGAAATGGAATTTAGGTATTTTTTTAGGGTTGACTATAACAGAACGCACATTTGCATCATAAGAACATATAGGTTACAGACTATATTTTGCCATGTTTAAAACCGAGCAGTATAGCCTAGCATACAACTACCGCCCTTCCCAGAGATAAATCCAGGTGGCCCGCAGTGGTAAACGATAAGAGCCTTTTCATTCTTGCTAATGCGTCTGTTTAATGGCTTATTATAGGCTCCCCAGAGACTTCCCCCAGAAAGGTTTGTATTACCCCCGCTCTCTGCCTCCTCAATAAAAGCATTTACTCTGAGTGAAACCGCTTTCTTCACATGCATTTTTATCAGAATTATTGTTCACGTGTGTGTTTTGTTATCAAATACCGAACAAGCTTCCCAACTACTAATATGCATTTATTTAACGTGTCTTTAATTTGTTTTGAATGGTATTTCAGTTTTATATAAAGTAGCCTATAGCGACAGCCACGTCTAGGAGTGCACATACAGGCTACAGGACTACAGTATATTGTTATTGAAAATGCTCCCCAGACGCCATTTGCTGTTAACCCACTGTGACTCCGCTCACTCCATCACCTTTGACGTGTTCCTTCCAGCCCAGGTCTGGGCTCTCCTGCTGAGACACATTAACATTGTAATTGCCTTTTTACCCCTCTCTTTGAACACAATAAACTGAGCCAGTCCGCGGGGACCTGCATTGCCTGGGGCTGGCACCAGGCTATGCCATTGATTTTTCACACTGGCAGCAAACGTTGACCAGCAGCAAGCACATGTACATATGCTGGCATAACGTTTCGTCCTATAGGCTATAAACAACTCAGCAAGCTGACTCCGGCCTTTAGGGGAAATCAAACAAATGATGTCTAAATAGCTGCTTACTTTGAATATTTGTGACTTATGCCTATGAAAATGTCTTATGACAATCATATAAATGTGATTGGGAGCAGCCTGTGTGTGTGTGTGTGTGTGTGTGTGTGTGCGCGCGTGTGTGTGCGTGTGTGTGCGTGTGTTTGTGTGTGTTGGTGTGTGTAGGTGTGTAGGTGTGTGCGTGTGTGTGTGTGAGAGAGAGAGCGAGAGAGAGAGAGAGAGAGAGAGTCAATACTAAAGCATGTTTTCAGGTTAAATGATTTGTAATAGTTTTGTTCTCATTAAAGATTTATGCCAAGAAAAAGCCCTTGTGGGGTTTAACATTTGAGAATGTTGATTAAAATGAAGCTGAATGCTATAACACTTTTCTCTCACTTACCGATCATTAAGAACAACAATGATCACAGTGGTGGTTTGATGGTTGTTTTGCTACCACAGCAATGATGTTTGAGCTGAGAGTTTAAACTATAAAGCTGCATCAGTGTAACAAATCTTTAAATAATATTATAATAATATGAATTAGTAAGTTTCAGTTTCACAGACATAATCATTTCCTGTCAACATCTACTGTATTGTTTACAGCAAATTCATGTTTTCCAATGTCACAGATAGTCTAAACTGACTGCTGAATCCAAAGATTAGTGGAAAGAAATTCAGAAAGGCAGTGCAGGAAATCCCCTTTTCAAATTTGCATCAAGGGTTTGTTTATTCTACCCCTGCGTTTATATTAGCACACTCCATCTCTTACTGAATCAATCACTGAAATGCACACCTTGTCTACAAATTGACCATATTCACCACCGTCTGAAAGCTTTTTGTTCCATCTCTATGATGTTTCCAGGCTTTTGGACCCCTTTGATTTAATTGAAACTAGCGGCACTCATGCAGAGTGTTTGCAGCTTAATGTAGACAAAGTACTGGCCATGTTGCATACTGGTCTTATGAATAAAAACCACACACTCCTTTGAAAATGGGGTTTTCCTTTCCGCCCCATCCCCCATCCCCCACACACAAGCTGCCTGCCACTTTAGGCTGTCATTAACTGTTATTGTCAGTGTACAATCAAGAGCAGGGAGAAAATGTCCTGCACTTACCCTGAGCTGAGACACCAGTCGCAGGTATACGGAATCAACACAACCATACCCACGGAATACATGTAGCTATTGATTTCTGGGCTGATGTGCGAGACGATTCACACACAGTGTCAGTACCCGCTACAAAAAGGTGTTTCTCGTCTCTCACAGGCTATAATCATTCTGCAACACCAGGCCAAATGACCGGATCTATATTTGAACAGTAGGGTGACCATTTTTAGATCACTTTTTTTATTTCTGGAAAGGTTACCTATTTCCCAACACTGTTTTTAATGAGCAGTTACTGATTGTTGACATCGATGTACTGTACATTCTTAGATTATGTGGTTAAATTCCCATGAGCCTTATGACTGTGGTGCTCTTCATGCATCGCACACACATAGTCTCTCTCCCTCGCATAGCTCTTTTCTCACACATTGTATCCCCCCATCTTCACGTGCCTGTCATGGTGGGCCCCACGGGTGTCTTCCTGTGTGTCCACAATGTACTACTGATTGCTTCCTGCTCTCACTCATGTACTGTTTAGGCCGAGCATCCAGGGAAGACAAGCACAGCTCCGGGGGCAACACGGCACACACACGCACGTGCACACACACGCATGCGCACACTTGTGTATCTGTTGAGCTGGCCTGTAGCTACTGCGGCCTTCCCACCACCTCCAGGGAAGGCCTTTTAAAGGTCAAGTAAGCCCTATCATGAACGCACAATGTTAGTTTAGTCTGGTTAATAAAACTGAAGTGACACAGATGGAGCGAGCTGCACTGGCAAGATATTAAAGACTTTCATTTATATTGAATCAATATGAAGGATACTGTGTATTGCATTAACGTAATATATCAGGGACAAATTAGACGTTTTAGTGAAATAATGGTGAGCACAGTTTAAACAGAAGCTCTGTATATGTTTATGTGACGGCCTTCATCTAAGCCACGGTCCGTAAATGTATTTAACATTTATTTATAATACTCACTGTTTATACTTTAATTTGACATTTCATGCTTGCTATTCTGAAGTGCACACATTTTAGC
>JAODTR010000020.1:1212950-1227522 GCA_025399935.1 Amblyopsis rosae | reverse complement strand
CCTACACTCTATCCCAGCCCAGCCCCTGCACCCTATTCCAGCCCCTACACTCTATCCCAGCCCAGCCCCTGCACCCTATTCCAGCCCCTACACTCTATCCCAGCCCAGCCCCTGCACCCTTGCAGCCCAGCCCAGCCCAGGCCAGCGGCTACAGTCTCATTGAGGTACGTGAATCCTATTAGCGGTGGCCCCGGAGTCGGCCTCTGCTTAGCCAATAAATAATGGTAATGATCATGATCCCTCATCTTGTCACCGGGGCCTCTCCCCCAGGGTCCCACAGTGCAGGTGGAGGGAGCGGCTCCCCCGGCCTAATTGGTTCACGCCCTCCAGCCCGCTCCCTCCCTCCCTCTCTCTCTCCCTCTCTCTCTCTCTCTCTCCCTCTCCATCTCTCTCTATCACCTTCCCTTTGCAGCACAATCTCCGTACTTCAGAACAATGAAGTGGCAAATGTGCGTGTCTACTCTGTCTGCTGGTTCTTCAACAACACCTCACGCACACACGCACACACACACGCACGCACACCTGCAGCCAGTTGCTCTCCAGATGGGCATGCAGGTACACAGATGTGATGTGAAGGCGCCAACATAGAAGCTGCCTACAGACGTCTTGCTAATACTGTATCCTCCCTTAAAGGTTCTCAACCTGGGGGCTGGAGCCTCTTCATGGGCATGAGATCAGATAGGAGATTTGTGAAAATCTGTTTTAATACAAATGTTCCAGACAATGGTGTTTTCCCTCCCTGCATGGTTTATGTATTTATGAACGTCTTCTTTTGGTCGGTCAGGGGTGAGAAAGGTTAAGACACATAGTGACACACAGTACAGCGTATAAACACCTTAGCACCTCTACCTCTAGTCTCCCATTCGCCATGTATTATATCATCTTAATTACTACCCATCCACACATCCATATGCGCCTGTCAGGGGGCCCATATGACCCCCTGCCCTGAGCCTAGCTCACCCTAATAGCTAGACCCCGTAATGTTTCCACTAAGGATGTAAAGGCATTTTAAAAGTTGGCAGGGTGGTAGTCATGCAAATCAGATGTGATCATTTCATTTAGCAATCTGCAATGAAATGTACCTACTAGCTAATGGAGAATACAAAGGTGGGTATATTGTGAGACAATTAATGTGTCTGTGTGTATCTGTGTGCATATATTTTATGTACTAATTAAAAAAGATTAGCTGGCTTTAATCTTGAGCCTCAGAAGTTATGTCACATAAACTGAACACTTGAGTTTACACTTCAATTACATTAACAAATGCTCCAACATGCACATTAGGCCTACACAAATATACAATATTTAGAAATGTGACTTTACAAAAATGTAAAGTCACCGCACATTTTTGTCTCTATAGACTAAGTAACGTGTACTGTGGCTACGGTGATTGTGTTGCTCAGCCTGACTTAGGCAGTATAGGAGTAGAAGAAACTTTCTGAAACATTGCTCTAAAATAGAATAAAAATCGATACCTACTATATCAGGCAAAGAGGAACTGTAATGTGTTATTATTTCTCCTCAAATACTGTATGCTAGATGGATTTTGGCTTCGACTGACACAAAACGCGATTGTGGTGTGTCACTGAGAGATATGGCACGTGTGCTCTCAACCAGAACACGTTCGTTTTTCGGCATAGCCGTATGTGGATGATGTGCAGTTCAACATAACAGCAGAATTGTCTGCATTCTTGTTCTGCTAACTGTACCATGCCCGTATGTGCAGTTCTGGGAAAGTATCGCTATGGTTAAACGACTAAAGAATGTTAGTAAAATATTAACATAGTTAATCTGGGAACAGAACACCTACTGTAAGGGTGTACAGATGCGCTTTATAGGGCCAAAACACTCCCGAGACTGACACCGTGCTTGCAAATGTGTTAAATAATTTCTTATTAATGTCTTATTAAAACCATGTAGGCTACATTGTGTATTTAATAACATACAAAAGCATTTGATTAAATAATCTAAGTATGATTCGTATTGTACAGACCGCTGTGGATTAACATCATTAATGGAATTAATTTCATGAGACATGGTTGGTCATTTATCAGAGTAGATCATACTTTTTTTTTTTGAGCATGCAGCTTAGATGATTCAGGCAGTGCAATATGGATTGCTCTGTCCAGCTCTGTCAACTGTAATACAAATTGTGTTTTGTATTTTAACATATCCAAGAGGGACCTCTGCTGGTAAACTTTGGTTTTACACGCTGCATCTCGGTTCGTATCATATAACTTTACTGTATAATGGACTATGCAGTGTATAATTGTTTGGGTGGTGAACCATCGTTAAAAAACTCCACTTTGCAAAACATCAGTTTACATGTTAAGCTGGTTACAGCAGATCTCAAACAGGTCCATATTTGATTTGCACCTGGTGTAATAACCATATCCCTGAAATATGACAGAAACGTTCCTCCATTTTCAGTCACAATAAAAAATGGACAAATGGATATTATAGCTTTTCCTTGTATATTCTACATTCTATTCAGTATTATTATGACCTTTCTTCTTAGCCAACCCTGTCTTGCACTCGTATGTATGCAGTCACGCACACGCACACACACAGGGTGTAGGGGTCGGGGATGACAACATGGCAGCTGTGGTAGCCCTCTGCCACCCGGTCAACCAGTCTGCACCAGCAGGCAAAGCAGCCTGTATCTGGAGAAGAAGTGACCCGTGTCTGGACGGGTGCTTCCCCTGCAACCACTCTGCTTCCCTTCTCTGACAACAAGCCATCATCTGTATCCACACACATATGAGAGAGAGAGAGAGAGAGAGAGAGAGAGAGAGAGAGAGAGAGAGAAGCCACTCTGATGCTATTGCGATGTATAGAGACAGATGGACATAGAAATAGATAGAAAGAAAACAAATGTATTTATTATTATCCAATAGGCGAATGCAAACTCCATTTGAGTAGAAAGGAGTAAGCCTGTGTAAGTCCGTCTAGTTGGTATTTGCCTGCTGTAGCCTTCTGCAGTGCTTATGGGAACCATGCAGATGCCATTCACTGCATTCCTGCTCTCTGAGACATCTCCTCATACATAGCAAACCATAGCCACGTTAATTAGCCCATGCTGACAGAAACCGTATGGTAGAAGGGGAACTCCGGATTGTCACTGTAGGGGAGACCGGGGATGGTTGTCACACTTTTTACTCTTGCCAGTTTTTATCAGCACCATTAAATTACAAAAGAATAATTTCAGTATTGGTCCAAAGCTTAGGGCCTTGGGCATAAATTAAAATTGTTTATATCAGTGTAATATGTTTTAATGTGAAGTAATACGCCATACAATATATTGAGAAAGTGTGACAACCAACCCCATCAAGGGGTTGGTTGTCACTGTGTATTCCAATGAGATGTGCAACAATAAATTAAGATCTTATTTTTATTTTAAAAATACAAAAGATTATACATGTTAACATAATTTGTAATGTATTAATCTATAAAGTTCCTGCACTATGTTTTTATACCCCATTGTGTTAAATCTGATGTCTATAATTAATCCACAGAGAGGCAGGCATATAAATATCAAGGCTTTTAATAAAACCCTCAGTCAAGAAAACCTTATGAAACATTAACTATCAAATGTAACAAAAAAATGTTTATAACGTATTTGATTGTATAGGTTTGTGAATATTGTATTTGTTTGTGAATAATTAGTAGGGTAATCATGTATAATCTTAGTCGAATTTGACATACCGTAAAACCTGACCAAAAATTTGGACACCAAATGTTATACCCCTACTGTTATACCTTGAGTGTTTTTTTTGTTGTTGTTGCTGTTAATCTCTATTAACAAAGTCTTGTAGGAGATTGTAAAATATAGTTGGATTGTGAGAAGATTCTCTGTGGGTGCTGGTACACACAAATTCCAGTGTGTGGGGCGGAGCTTCTGATGAGGCACCCAATGGCATTGAAGGGTCAGGTGTTCAAGTTTTTAGTTAGCAAGCCTTCTCGAGAATTACTTGCTTTACCTCTCCATTAAACAAATACTAAAAAGATAAGGGTCCACTAATAATTACTATTTTTCAAATATAGCATACTGTAGTTGATTAAGTCTCAAACACTACATTCAAATTAAGGCTCATCTAATGCAGCTTGTCTACAAAACAATGTTATTGTGTTTAGTTCCATGTCAGGTCTTGTCAGGTGATGTTTGTATCTGTTTATCTGAGGTTTGTAATGGTTTAATATGCTCCTGAGGCCAGTGTTAATGTTTGCAGTTAGTTGTTCATCCCGTCTCTGATCCATACATAGGTATGTCTCTCAATAAAGCCATCTTGTAATTGATACATTAATGAACACTTCTTCTCGCATAACCAAAAAATATACGACTGCACAAATTAATACAGATTTTTATTTGTGCATCAGCAAAGTGTACATTAAATGCATATCTTTCTCAATGGTTGTAGCCCATTGTATAAACAAAGGAGCGTGTAAAGAATGTTAAAATGGAATAAAGTAGATACAACTAAAAAAATTATAAAATCAGTATCTTGAGTACAACAAGAGATGTTTCAAGCAAGTGTCCAGCAGTTCAAAATGTCGGTATACGTTCTAAGCCAACAGGTGAGACCTGTTCCACCCTGCACCTGAAGCCTCAGACCTCCCCTCAGATCTCCTGCAGCAGGTTAGCGGGAAAGAAGCCCAGCTTCCGTCCCGTACTGACTTTCAGGAAGCCGTTCACCTCATCTCCCTTCTTCACCACTATCTGCACAGAGGTAGTCACACAATTGTCACTGGTGACGCATATCATATTTCTTACTGTACGTACAACATATGAGGCTGACGGGGGTATCTGTAGTGTGATTATAGACGCAGTGTATTTAGGTACAATCAAATGATATGTTCCTATGGTACATTCCTATGATTGTTGCAGGAGAGGGGTAGAGAGGATGATTACGGTTTACTAAAGAGTGTGTTCTGGCACATTTAGGCGAGTGTGTGTGTGCGCTCATGGAGGTTCATTGTGTAGTTGCTCCATGTATAATTCAGAGAACTTAACTATAGCAAATACAGTCTTAAACTCTACTGATCAATGTTCTTGAATTATTCAAAGGTGTGTGAATAGCAATCCAGAACAGATACATGCAATCAGGCAGTGCCTGGGGTTTAACTAAGGCCCACTCAAATTAGAACAGCTCACAATCTACAGTAGACACTTAAACTTAGTACAACACATTACCATACAGGAGGCAAGTAATACCAGTGTTCACATACTATTGGTAATGCCAATAGTATTTCGCATATTAGTGCAATTGTGTGTTTACATCATTTTACCTGCATTTTGTTATGTGGTTTGTAGTGTGTGTGTGCGTGCGTTGACCTGGTCTTTCTTAAGAGTGATTTGCCCCATCTCTCTGTTGCCAACAAAAGAGCGCGTCACCTTGTAGACGCTTTCTCCTGTCCGCACTCTAATGATGTAGTTGGCAGGGAGGAAACCAGTCCGCACTCCTATCTTACCCTATAGTGGAAGACAAGATGACAGCGAGGGGAATCCAGCAAGTACTTGTGCTGTAGCCTAACGAGGCCATCCTGATCACACCACCCACCTTATCTCAGTGAATCAACCTGGATATACTCATGGAATGGTGTTGGATGCTGAGGTGACGTCAATGGGCTCTGTTCACAGAGGTGTCATAGTAGAGAACACACAGGTGTAGCTCTTAACATGTTTGTTTCATTCAGGCTGCACCAGTGCATCCGTCTACTAAAGAAACCAATGTAAATGCTTGTGTACTGGAAGAAACCTACAATTAATGTTATGAGCTACACCTGTGTTGTCCATACCCTGACACCTCTGTGAAACAGGTGCATAGGGTGTATGATGTAAAGCTATATCGTAGGACAATTGAGGTGCACATTTCCAAAATACACTCGATAATTTCGAGCCAATCATGTTATAGCTTTCCCGCCGTGTGTTCGATGTCTATCAGTTACTCCTTCATGTTAGAAATAATGAATATGAGCTGTTATACAACTGCCGTGGAACAGCATGGCATGTATGTTGCACAGTATTCTGCATTAAAACTAGGACCCACCCGCCACCATTCTTCATTGGAGTCATCGATCACTGAGAGTCGGTCCCCTGCACTGAGAACCGCCACCACCCAGCAAGTGAACACATGAATGATAACATTGAGTTAGTATGTACATTAGGGAAATAAAGAGAGGGAGCTGAAAGATGTTCTGTGTATCCAGAGTGCCTACTGCAAATCAAGATCATCTTTCTCTACAGCCTTGAAGCGGTACAAAGCCAGGTAGTAGTGAGACTGGCTGAACACACCCATCTTCCCAGGCTGGGGCTTCTTTGTCTGAAGAAAGACACATATATGATATGTTGTCCTTACTTTCGCTGCATTGCTCAAACTGTACTGTAGGGGTCCTGGTAAAGGTTTCCATGGGGGATATTTCTGCTCAAGTACTAGTACTACATGTGTAGTATACACTGGAAATGTCACTTCTCTAACCATGAGGTTCATACATTTTATTCTTTTTAAGACGTAATAAATAATGATATTGTGTTTTTTAGTGCCATATGGTGAATTCATTTCAGCAATACTGCCTTCATCTTAACGATTACTTACCTTGTCGTCAATAGCCACTTTCTCTCCCTTATTGTCTCCCTCTGGGTTTGCTATCACGCAAGAAACAGACGATAAGGGAACACCCGTCCAACAAAACCTAGAATGCATGGAGACCAGAATAACCCGAGATAAGCACTGTATAGCTACCTCCATTTCCTCCATCCTCCTCCTGTTTCGGCTGGGACTCCTCTTCCTCCATCATCATCATCATCATAATCTGGGCAGGAACAAGCCTTTTTAATGGGGCTGATGTGTGGCCTTTTGTGTTTTTTTCCTCCTCATGTCGGTACTCACGTTCTTCTTGTCCTCTGAGCCTTTCTTGCGCTCTTTGTTAGCCATGATAACACCGACGCGCAGCGTCTCGAACACTGGGTCAGTACGGTTGGACTGTGCTGACATGACAACACCACACCATGGTTAGGAGCTTACAGCACAGGTAGGGCCCCAATATGGGGACCTGCCCGTCTGAGAGTCACACTCAGACCACCACTACCCTGCCCCTAATAATGCATCCAAATGCATGCAGTTATGGTTACATCTTTGGTTGTTAATACCATATGTGTAGCGTATAATTCCACCCGATACCTGCGTACAGTATACTTTACAGCACACACACACCACTACTGTGTCTAACAGTGTGAGTGTGGCTACACAATGACTAAGGAGGACAGGATTCAATGCTCAACTGCTCCTAGAAGCAGCAACTTTTATCAAACGGTGTATCAGACCTATACAGCAATGAGCATTTGTCTGATCTGCTGGAAGTAACACCAAATGACAGCAATCCTTTTCCTGTAGGCCAGCATATAAATCTCTGCTGTGTAAAAACACGACCATGTGCAAAGTCACTTCATTTATACATATCGGTGGGCACTGAAGTATTGTAATGTGCAACTATTCAGACTAAAATGAAAAAGGAACAAATAAGTGGCCTCTGGTGCGGTCTGCGGAGTAGTGTAAAACATGAAGACATAATTTAACAGTTGAGCATTTTTTGAATCTGACCAATTCCTTCATTGGTCTGTTTTCCGTTTGTCCAATGTAGCTAGGTTGGACAGGTATTATTAAAGGCGGGGCTTGGGATCGGCCATTTGTTTCCCAGCTGTGGAGCAGTGAGTCGACATACAGAAAGGTAGCAGCTGAGAGACTGTGGCATTCTGCTGACCGCTGTAGAGAGGAGAACTGTAGGCCCTCCTGAAACCTGGAGGCTAGAAGAACATGAGAATATTGTGTGAGAGGGGTCTAGGGAAGTAAGGCTCAGATTGGCATCGCAAAACTATGAAGAAAAAAAAAAACTGAGGAGCCCTCACAATTTTGCCAAAGCATCTTTGAAACTCCACATAGGACTGACACTGGTGGTGGATGTTGGTCTTGCAGTTCTTGCATCGCAATGCAAATTTATTGTTGACTGAGGGGAACATATGGAAATGTATGAAACATCTTTTATAACCTGTGGATGGGATCTCAGCTTCAAGGCTTAAAGGCAGGGTCAGTCAACCATTCTCAGTATCACTCTGCGGTTCCCCCCAGCGCCGCCGCACACGTCGAAATGCACTGTGAAGCATAGTGCTACGACGTTGTTGATCTGAGCAATGTTTGCCACTTTGTTTGTGTTTCTATTTGCGGAGCCAAGGCCTGTGTAGAACTATTGGACACAGAGAGCACCCACAGAGAGCACCCACAGAGAGCGAAATGTGAAGAGATACTTGTTGAATTTGACAAAAAGTGTATTAGTTTATATTTAGCTTGGAATAGCTGACTATACCTGGTATAGTCAGCTATTCTGGAGAAAACTTGATATTTGAACTCTAAACAAACATCTCTCCTCTCATTGCCATGGCATGCTCCCTCAGAAGCTCCGCCCCACACATCACATTACCGACGCTAGGATATTGTTGTGTGGAGCGGTGTTCCCATTACTGAGCCAGGGCTTTGAAGCTTACAATCACTGACTATACCTTTAGGCAAGGAAGTCAGTAGCACACATACAGAACAGACTGATGACTGAGAATGATGCTGTCTGCTAATTGTAGTTTACACTCAAGTGAAAAGGTTATTAAAAAAATAATAAGAAATACTAGTGACGTTAGATTGTTCACGTTTTTCCTGAGTTCCAGCATGACATCATGTATGACAAGACGAGCAGATGGCCATATCAAAAGGGCAATAACTGATAAGACTGACTAGATGACACCTACGGACTATCATGCGAGCACAGACGTCACAGAACTTTGGCTTCTTGCAGTAATGGTCCTTGAACTTATGTGGTTTGTCATTAAATGGTTTTATGGGCTCCGGGGGAGGGGGTTCCTCTTTCAACTCCTCCTCCAGCTCCTCATCATAGATGAAGTACACCTGCAGGAATGTGTACACCATTATATGGCACCATAGCTGGGCCACGTATATACGTACACACAAGACAGGATGACATGCTTCGTTACACATCCTCACAGATGGTCACAATAGAGTCAGAACTGCACTGAATAATAAAGCAAGAGTTCAAAATAAAACACACTTTAAAGTGTGCCATGTTTTACTGGATATATATGAGTCATATCAAAATGATGCAACTGGCTTAGTTTTTGATAAAACACTAAAGAATTGTCATTATATTTTGTCTGAAACACTTTATATTTTTTATAATAAAGATTTTATCCTATCCTTCGATTTGAAACAAGTGGTATCCACAAACATCCTACAGGTGTGATGACACATGAAAGGGCTCAGCGCTTAAAATAACGCTCAATAGGGACAATTTCCAACTGCATGAAATAAATAGCTTCGAATTGCTCTTCCCAAATACGCTATAATGTAATTCCAGAGCCACACACGCCTATCGGCTTAAACAGGCTCCATGTTCTTGCAGGTAGGATTAGCAGTGTCCATTGGCGCTCAAGGTCCGGATTTACACTACAATAGATGCTTAACACCAAGGGACAGTTTGCATGATATTGGACCCGTTCTTTCCAGACCCATTAAGCTGCCAAAATTCCAAAGCAAACCTGCCATTGTGCCTACATTGAACACAGGCAGTTCATCTGAGGTTTAGTTCACTCATGCATGCTATATATATTTTTTATTTTATTTTATTTTATTATTATGTTATATAAGTAATTTAACTGGAGGTTATATGTAGAGGATGCTGTTCATTTCTGCAGCGGGCTATTCTCAGAGAACACAATGGCATCGACAAACCTCAAAATAGCATGTAGTTAGTATGGTGGAAACAACTTCATGACAAATCAATCAAATCAATTTTCCAGCTTTGTGCTCCTGGCCATAAAATGTGTATATGCTTTGTGTAGTGTGACCACTGGGTGCTCTCACCGTGTTGTCATCCTCTTTCACCACGTTGTCAGGGAGAGGTGGGTTGTCATGAATATCCAGGGAGTTTCTGTCGTCCAATCTGTCACCAAGTGGCAAAGAACATATCGATGCCTCAATTCTGTTTCGGCCATGTTTAGGACTAGGCTATAGAGCTTTATATACTAAAAATAAAGTCAGAACATTTTGTAAAACCCTTAAAAAAAAAGTACGAGTATGAACTTACGAGTCATAGTGAGCCATTCTGTAGTCAATGGTTATATTGGGTCAGCTTGTGAACAAAAGGCCCTGTACACAAAAACCTAATTGAAGTCACTAATCTTTACACATTACCCCTTACCAACCCAGTCTAATAACTACAAAACATTAAACATATGCATTCAAAGTAAGTGAATTTCCCTAATAATAGGAAGTAGTACTTGCCATATTATATTTGTATCAAATATTTCTTGCTCGTGTCTGGTCTAAAAGCATGTCTGTCATGAAGTATGACATAAGCAAGATAATTTATCACCCTGGCAAGGTTAAAAGTGTAAAATTAAATATACGCTACATACCTATGTAATCCACCGAGGGATGCAATTAGAATTCAACAGCATATGCTAATGTCAAGTAAGGGCACAATAACTTGTTACAACAAACACGTTTAAGAAAAAGACAAGTACCGTACCATTGACAAAATTAACTAACCGTGACACTTGAATAGAGTTCCTCAGAGCAAGTGGGTCTTCACACAAACATGGTGTATGGCGAGGTCCCTGTATCTCAGTGCTACAATGCCCGGGATACTATGGCTCCAGCTCTTTTCAACTAGATCTGCTGCCCCTTTTTCTTGGCCAACTTTCCAAATGAGGTTCCAACAGGTGGGAGACCAATATAAATAATGAAACAACCTGGCCTGACTCTGGAAATGTGTGACTGACAGACAGACAGAGTGTGTGTGTGTACACAGTGAGTTTGGGACAGCTGAGGCATTTAAAAGCCAAGCAAGCTAAGCAGCTGAGTGGCAACAATGAAAGCACTGTGCTTCAGGATCCTTAGTGAGTAATGAGCATTTATTAGCTACTTATCAGATTAGCGCCCGCAGCCTGGGTACCAAATCATCTACCAGGGTGCAACAGAGACATGAAACCGTAAACTATAAAATCACTTGAACACAAATGATGATGGCTCAATGAGGGTTAAATCAACCGAACCATGTACTCTCTGCAGATCAAAATTTAAATGGATGTTTGTTGGTGCCAAACAGGAATTAGATTATTTACTGTGAAAACAATCTGGAAAGCCATCAATATGTTGTTAAGAGTGGTAGTCACAATATGCCCTGCTGACAAATCAGTGTTACAAAATTGGCCATTACAATGTTCCACAAACATCCGGTAAGTGGTATTTATAGAATATCACAAATAGGATTTGACCACTAAACGACATACAGCTGATTCAGCTCTCCCTTACATTTAGCTTTGCTTCGCTTCTGGAACCTTCTGAGGCAGTGTCAAATAACAGACGACACACGATAGTGTTCGATAGATTTTTTTCTTTTTTTTTCTTCAACTTTTATATTTTTAAAAACAAACAAAAAAACAAAAAAACAAAAAAACAAAAAAAAAAAAACAGATTAAATAAAATGTACAGTAGACATATGCATTCATTGCGCATGTTAACTACTTCTTCTGATACGTTCTGCACGTCTGTCAACGAAAAACGCCAACACAATGGGGAGGGATGTGGGGTGGGGGGTAATAAGAGGGCAGCAGAGAAGTAAGAGCGGAGGGGAAAGAGGCGAAACATGGAGTGTAGGAGGAACCAGGAAACGGGAAGGATATAGGAAGGCCTAAATTCATCCACTGGAGAGAAGAAAAAAAATTCACTGAATATATAGATTTCTTTTATTCCTTACATCACTTTTATAAATATATCGAAACAAAAAGAGAACAATACTCTGAGAAAAAACAGCGCAATACAGAAAGCCACAACAGCAGTAAGGCAAACAGAAAGCAAGAAAGGAGAGAGCAGTTATAGAAGAGAGAAAGAATGACCAAAAGTAGAGCGTGACAAGCAGAGGGCAGAGAAGTGACTGTATGAACGTATATAAATATGCAGAATTGAGAGAGATGGAGGGAGGAGATAAAGAAAAGGTGGGTGTGGGGGAAAGGGAGAACCACCAGAGGGGGTAGGTGGGAGAGGGAGGAGAGGTTTGACTGAGGTCGACTGTCCAGCGTGTTCTTGTGATGTGCTACGTGACCCTGTTGCCTGTGTGTGTGTGTGTGTGTGTGTGTGTGTGTCATGGCAGCACACATTCCACGGCAACAGTGAAACACATGCCGACGTGTCTTGTGTGCTCGTCAGGTATATAAATACAAACCGAAAACAAATAAACACAAATAAAACCAACTTTGCAAACTGAACGCTATAGCCATCCTTCCCTTTTTACATTTGACACGAGCTCCTCGTCGTCTACGCAGGGCCGCCGAGAGCAGTCCCTCCCCCTTCGGTCGTCCTTTCCATCAACCACCAGCCCGCCAAGAGTCTCGCCCGCCCGCCCGCCTCCTCCCCGCCTCCCCTCTCCTCCCCCTCCCCTTCCCTACTGGGAGCTGGCCCTCTCCAGGACGCGCAGGTCATAGTTCTTTTTGGCGGCCCTCAGCTTGAAGAGGTTGGCCCCGCTGTTGTTGAGTTTAAAGGAAGCACTCTGCGCGGCCATGGTGCTGGGGAACACCGCCACCACCGTGTACAGGTGGGCCGGGTCGTGGCAGTTGCCGCCCGCGCCCCCGCGGCCCATCTGCGGGTCCCTCAGCCACTGGATCTTGGCGCCGCACAGTAGCAGCTGGTGGAAGAGCTTCTCCGCCTCGGGGCGCGAGATCCCTTCCGGCAGGTCCGTCACCTCCAGCACTCGGCTCACCACTGGACAGCACAGGGAACACGGGTCAGAGAGAGCTACAGTGTCAAGACGGCGCTTTGTTAGTCCCCCGATTAAATGGATGTGTTATTAAAGCGCTATGTTACGGTCATAAGTCACATTTATAAACGCTTCAGTTCAGTCTGTCAGTCGCATTTAGAGTGCCATCTATTGGGTTTAGTTTGTATACCGACAAAATATGCAGTAGTCAAAAAAAAGTAACCCCAAATAAATACAAATAAAAATAAAAAACGGACTTGTCTTATAATATAATGTACAAGTAATACAGTGGTTGTATGCATATGCAAGTTTTAGCATATTTACAATCTACGGGCCGATGTTGATGTAAAATCTGACGTGAGATACAGTATTTATTGTAGAAGCAGGTACACCAGTAGTTGGTACCACAGACAGAAACAGGCACATGCTCAGGAAATGTTTATTAAAAAGTCATTAATTTGGCATGAGTCCATTCACTCGTCTCTCCTGCTTACCAACGTCTGTGGTGCCGAGATCTGTTGATGCAGACTTGAGGGTTTGTTTTTTACCCCGAGCACCATGTTTCATTACTCCTTGGCCCTAGAAAACACCACAGCAAGCATGGCACTGCTGAGCTGCTCCTCTAGGTGATGTAACACAGTACGTCAGTAGATGGGGGTATTGGCGCACACTATCTGGCACGTGTTGTGTGTATTGGAAACAGCACGCCAGACATGTTGCAATAATGCAATGCAGTAACTTTACCAACATTTTATATATTACACGTTTAAAATAAATGTAAATAAATGACTAAACGCTATGATGACTAGTTTGGTGCGTGAAGAGGTAAGACAGCGCTACATCTGATCTGAAACCTCAAGGAAGGTGAGCAAACGGTCATCACAGACAACACCTGGAGGGTCTGTAGTCACTAACCTGATGGGAGTAGGACACCTGGCTGTGCATAAGGGGAGGAGGACACAGGCTGTACTGGAGAGGCTGTCCTAGCAGAGAGTAGCGACCGTCGCCTAGACAACACGTTACAACAAGAGGCGTTGTAAACAGTTAGAAGTTATAATCAGCTATAAGTTTATAGGGTATCACCGCTGTACCGAAAATTTACCGCACCGTGACTTCTGTACCGCGGTGAGAGCTGAACCGTGACCATTACACCCCTACTGCTTAAATAAGACCGGCCCATAGAATATTTAAAGCAAATACATGATGCTAGTGCTCATGATAGGACGCATGAGATGGCACTAGGCCTCTGTTGTAGTATTATGAGGCACTTCTAAGCCTTTTGCAAACATCTAAGACGACTACTTTTTCAGGATTTTTCTGTTGAGTCAGGAATGAGAGATTTACAGCAATGTTCTAGAATGGCTATATATGAACATAGCCAAATATTTCCCACTTCATGGTGTGTGCGCTTAACCTGGCAACGCCCTTCTACTGTTCGATTGATTAAATAGTTTCATAATTGACCAGGTTTATACCCAATAGCAGGCAACGGCTGTTAAAACTTGTCTATAAAGCATGCCCAGACCCTATTCACAAAGTGAATTTTGGATCTAGTTACACCAGGCGTGTGTGTATGTTGGCAGAATACATTGATTTTAAACCATACAGTAATTTCAGGAAAATTGTTCCAATCAAATGTATTCATCCGATTGTTGATACAGTAGTATAATTAAGTCAAAGTAAATGAAGCCCTGCTCATCAATGCTGAGAGAACCCAGCAATGTTACGGCTTCTCTGTTTGAAAGTGCTTTTGTGCGTG
>JAODTR010000020.1:1184455-1212850 GCA_025399935.1 Amblyopsis rosae | reverse complement strand
AATGAAGCCCTGCTCATCAATGCTGAGAGAACCCAGCAATGTTACGGCTTCTCTGTTTGAAAGTGCTTTTGTGCGTGTGCGCGTGGCGCTTCCACGTGGCTTCGTGCCCACTTGCCAAGGTACTTTGGCTCTGTCTCAAAGGTACTTTGGCTCTAACTCACAGGGTCACAGCAGGAGAACACACGTGGTCTGAAAGGCACGATGCCAGTCATGATGCGGGTCTGTTGAAATGGCGTGGTCAAAGCTCTTTAGTCTGGGACCAACAGCCTCGTGTTCAGATGCAAGAAGGTCACTGTGGAAGTAGGTGAAAGAGCAGGAGCGCAGAGCCACCGATGGCTGCCAAACTGGGCGTTTGTGTACAGAGTACGTGATGCTAAGGCTGGTGGCATCTGTATACACAGAGCAAGCATGTGCATAGGGCACTCTGTTGCGTGTTTACATATTTGCCAGGTGTGACACAAGGAGCATTGAGGCGATAATACACACTGTGCAGGAGGTGAAAGGTGACGTTCGCTTGACAGGTGTTTTTAAGTGACCCATTTTGACTTTTTTATTTGCTACTCTAGAACAGTGGTTCTCAAAAGTGCGGGTCGAGGACCCCCCGGGGGGTTGCGAGACACAGAGGAGGAGGTTACAAGATTATTTTCAGAAATTAAATAACATTTAAAAATGATTATAAACAGCATATTTCAGCTATAATTGTTAGGAGTACATTTGAGTCATTAAAATACTATCAAATAAAAATATGGCTCTTATGTTTCTACCACCTCTGGGGATAGCGGTGGTCGCCGGTCTCTGGCACTGTCATTTTGGGGGATCGCCATATGAAAAGTTTGGGAAGCCCCGCTCTAGACTACCTGACCAATCTTGTTTTTGGTATTTAAGGGAAATCAAGGTTTCTCCAGTGGCTCCAAAGAACATGAGGAATTCTTAATTGTACAATTGAGGAGTTGTACCATTTCAACAGAGGCGCACACTGCAGGATGCGTCGGTGTGTTCCAACGTACCTTGTGTTGAACCTCCGGGACGCTGGAACTGAGAGATGAGGGGCAGGGGTCCCAGGCCGGGACAGACACTGCTGACACTACTGGAGGGCGATGGGGTAGGGGACTGGGTCGGTGAGGCCAGGGGGCTAGTCAACTGGGTACCGACCTGGGCACATTAAAGCCAACCACCTTCAACTTTTTCAATGCTATTCTTCATCGATTTAGAGAATACAAGAAATTACACAGGCTTCTACTACGCTGATGAACAACCTTCCATTTGCAGCTCCGTTATTGGTCAATCAAAGCACACACGTACAGGCTGGTCTGCCAGAAAAGACAGGCAGGACTGAATAGAAAATGTACACCCTGATGAGCCTAAGTGCTTACCAGACACCCTTTGGTTTCAAAGTGTTCACTACTCAAGTGGTTTAGCGTAGAAAAAGTTCAAGATTGCACCTTCAACACAATGTACCTGTTGAGCATGAAAGATTCAGAGTGGTTTATAATCGTGTGCTAGATGAGAGGCTCAAATGGTATGACGTGTGTCTGTATTGTGTCTTATGCAAGAAAAGGAAAGCCATTTTACAGGCTGAGGTATGGTAATGTGTTTTCTTTTGCTGCACTGTACTTGTCCATTAGACCATTCCCGTGGCATTCCCACAGAATTCAATCAGGGATAAGATCTCCTATAGCCTTCTGTAGAGTCCTGCTCTATACCTGTGGAGTGTTGTCAGGCTTGTAGAGCTCTCCAGGTTTGCTGGGCCTCTGCTCTATGCTGTAGTACTTGCAGGGATTCCACTGGACCAGAGGAGGATTCTGGGAAGGCTGCGGCCCATTAGGGACACTAAGCTGCATGACCATCACGCCAGGCCCAGGAGGGGGCACTCCTGAGAGTACGTACAGGAAAACAACACGACAACAGCCAGCGTTATCCTGCTGTGTCAACAGTATGCAATCCATGTTGTACATGAAGCAGGCAGAACGAGCCAAGCAAAAAGGCAAAACTATGGAGAATGTAATTCTGGTGGCTGTTCAAAGTTCATCATATTCCTCGGGTGGAAAGACTCCCGAAAAGGCTTTGCCAAGTTTAGGTGTGACCTTTTCCAAAGATGTCCCCATATCTGCTTGTTTAACCTTTTATCTGGAAACCTTTGACCTCATTCCAGCTAGCACACTGCATGTGGTTTACCTGTTCCTAAACAGTTACAGGTACATATTTAAGATTCAGGATTATGCCTTAGTAGCAATATGAGGAAAAACTGAGATGCATGAGTGGGAATATCACACAGTTCTTTATTGGTATGAGACGGAAGAGACCAAACTCAAGATTACAAAGGCTAACTGCTTTTGACCTAAAGTGAGGATATTAACGACTGTTTTTTTTTTAACACACTTCAAATGTATAAATGAAATAGAGAACATGTCTAATTGGCTCACCTGAATATTGCTGCTGCATCTGCTGTGAGGTGCAGGGGGACGGCGACTGGGTGATCTGGTACTGCTCAGAGTTTGGGGGCTGCAGGTAACTTACTGACGGACTGGGGCACGCACATACACATATACACACACAGTAAAGGGGTACCCAGGGAAGCAAGGGATCGTCTAGCCAGAGTCTGAATGCACATCTGTGGTCCCCAATCCTTGTCCTGGAGGGCCGCTGCCCTGCATGTTTTAGATGTCTCCCTGCTCCTGAACACACCTGATTCAAATGAATGGGTCGTTATAACGAGCCATTCATTTCTAGGATTGGGGACCACTGTGCTAGGCTATGCCCATCACTCTGGTTTAGCGGGCATGGTAGCAAGATGAATGTGTATGCAGTCAGAGAAAAGAAATACATGAGGATAAATTATAAAGTTGATTTGACATTAAGTCCAGACCTTTCATTTAAAATATGCCTAAACGTCAATGTTTAATATGACCATATAATACACAATATTAATTTGCCATAATAACAATTACTACTATAGTCAAGTGACATAGCTTTCTCATTCTATTTTATCTTACCATTTAATGTTGACTATTTAGCCATGTATTATTATTTAAAAAAGTGTGTGTCTGTATGTATAAAAATAGGCTGAGCCCACTAGTCAAATTGTTATGCAGTGGACAGTGTACATTATGCCAGCTAGCCCTTGTTGTGCTAGTCATGATGACAGCATGGAAGGTTCATGTGTGTGGGGCTCCCTACCTTGTGCTGTTCGGCTGTGTGGGGGTTATGACGCTGTAGTAGACAGGCATGGGCCCCTGGACCGACTGGCTAACTGGGACCATCACCTGCTGCTGGTACTGCTGCTGTTGCACCACCTGCTGGGACTCGTTGCCCACTGGCACCTGGGATGATGGGGGAGGGTACAGTGATATGTTTCCTGACTGACTAAACACATCGTGACGCAACAACCTTTTTATTTCCCCATTCCTAGAGGTCTCATTATGCATTTTGCATGAGGCATAAACAGGTTTTATAATGTACAAATGCATATATGCATAATTTAACCTTTCAGCAGAACATAATGTAAAAATCATGTATTATCTACACTCACTAGCTTTAGTGTTAAGGCAATGACAAGTCAGCTGATACGTCATATCAGATTTACAATGCATGTAATCAGGAACGACAGGCAACTGCTTAAGCTGCTTAACACTTTGAGAAAATGGGAACCTTGCAGTAAAATGTCAACGTGCTGTATGCAAGTAAGGCAGACGCATGTTTATAAAGAGCTTTCACTAACCTGATAAGAGGGCATCTGAGGGTACTGGACCATCATGCTTTGCATCTGCCCCCCCATGCCTGCCCTCTGGGAGTTGAGCAAACCGGGGTTTTGCGGCTGCTGAACTCCCATCATGCCCTGATAGCTTGGCTGCTGACTGGGCATCATGGCCTGGATGCCTGCAAGGATGACAGGTGGAAATACTAGTGAGACTGAGGAAGGTAGGAATTACAGCTTGTGCTTTATCTGCTCTCTAGAACAGAGGTCTTTAACAGGAGGTCCGAGACACCTAGGGGTTCCTCAGAAGTACTGCAGGGGATCCTCCAAATTATTTGATAGTCAAATGTATTTTCTTCCAAAAATGTAAATATGAAAAAAATATACCTTGACATAAATACAACCTGTGCTATAAATATATAAATCTGTCTAATTTCTTTAATGACTGATGGCCTACTTTTATACATGGCACATAGGCCGCCATACACATTATTGTTGGCCCGGCAACTAAATATTTTATACCATATGTGGTTGAAAACATGGCACAGGGACCCCCTACCAGCCAAAGGGTCCTTGGCCCGAAAACGTTGAAAACCTCTGCTCTAGAAAAAGAAAGTCATTGTAGCAAACAAACTTTCCAGAAGGGTACAGTATGTTAATGCACATTAGACTAACGTGGTGGGGAAAATAAACTCCCCACTAGACACTACATTTTAGCTATATGTATATTTGAGATCACATGCAATTTAGCTTATTGTAACAACGTTTTAAGAATAGCAGTTATTGTATTTTTATAATATAATAACATGTAAAACATTTATAAGAATGTATGTATTGTGCTTCACGTGTACAATGCCTAATAATGAATAGTTCCAAGAAATTCAGTATGCAAACGTTTTCTTAATTTCCAATTGGAGACATTAATAGTCTTGGATTGCACAATGTTTTTTCCCTGGCAAAGCAAATGATTACCAATCTGAAGCTTTGTTCAGAGGCTATTGAGAGCAAGACAGAGGACATGTCTCACTGACCCCCAGTCGGTTAATAATCCATGCTAATCTGGCACGCCATGCTACGATCCAGAGTCCAGTCAGATAGTAAACACCAACAGCCTATCTGGCAGTGTATACACACAGACGGCATTCACAGGAACTAATGGAAAGAGGCTGAAGGATTACACTGATAGGTATTTAAATACAAAGAAGGGCTATTTTTGTCCGACTATTTGACTTGGCAGAATAACGGTCAACACAGTGTTATTTAAAAAAACTGCACTTTTCTCCTGGCGCCCCTCATGAAAACCTTGGCACATTATAGCACCACACATCCTATCTTCTAGACCACACAAAACGAATTCCAAAACAAAGAATTCAGGTAAAAGTTCAGTTACAAGAACAAGATCTGGATGCGTCTGTACACAAAATGGTGGACCAGTAGAACACGACTTTATACACACACACACACTCACCTGACTGCTGCGTGGGCTGGGGCATGGGCTGTGTACGCTGTGTAGGGTAAGACACATGGTGGGACATTGGCTGGGGCACGCGGTACTGCTGCCCTGAGCTAGGGTACTGGCCAGGGGGGTAGTAGGACACCTGGATCTGGATGGAGACATCGTTATCAGACACTGACGTCGAGACATTGTTATCAGAGCTGACTTTTGAAATGGTCATAATGCCATTGCAGCTGGTACTAAATCCTGACCCTGCTACAATGGCATGTTTCTAATGCAAGGCAATACAATCTATTTAGCAGTAAAACCAAACAGGCTACCATGTTAGTGCAGTATGTACTGTGTTATATTCACAAATGACAGTCAGAGCAGAGGGGATCATATTTATAACACTGGTTTCTTATTAGTCTCAGTAGATTAGACCAGATGAGGCTGCTAGGGCTTAAACTATACAAATGGGAACAAGTATTCTTCCATCCAAAACATTCTAAAGAGCAGTGCCGTGAGGACGTGTAACTTTCATGGGCACGAAAAGAGGAGAGAAAAATTATGAGTGAATTGCGGTAATAGTAATCAGGTAAACGGTGTTCTCTCCTCTCCAAGTGGCTGGACCACTAAATTGGCTACAACCCTGGGATATTGTTAAAATTCTAAACAAAAATATTATATTCAATTACTATTTTTTCTGTTCTGCAAGTCTATTTATTCTTAGACCAACAGATGGAGCAAACAGTCTTAAAACAGGTAGGGTTGTAGTGGAACGTGCCTGGGTTTCAGGCCTGACTGCGTGGCAAAGGAAACATTTTCTGCATGTCTCACGTGTCAGGTAGAAAGGCGCCATAGCACATTTTCGCTTAGGGCCCCAGGAAGGTCAGGACCGGCACTGTTAAAGAGACAGCTAAACAACACCAGCAAGGAAGTCGAAATCAGGATCAATAGTTGCTGCCTCCGCCCTAATCTGCATACACTGTACTTCATGGCAACGCCACAACATCTACAGGCTGCAGGCAGGGGTGCTAATATTTGCTCTCCTCTTACATGGTCGACCACCCAAATGCTAAACACCTCCTTCCACAGGCAAAACTGTTTAGAATGGGAGGGATACTGTACAGCAGCATGGACGGAAGCACAACTAGAGCCAGAGATGGTGTATTCCGTATGTTCAACATGGTTCCTTCTGAATACTGAAAAAGTTTTATATCACCCCCCCTCTCCCATCCATCCCCCCCCGATTTAAGAACAATGTTATGACCGGAGTCCGGTCTACCTGCTAATCTCATTAGGTCTATTGTGACAGACAAACAGACAAGAGGCTCCGGTCTAATTTACTAGCGACTGCTACAGAAGAACACTATTCAAATTAATCAAATGTCTTTGAGCTGAAGAGTGTGAGCCTGGCTGGCTGAGAGCAGTGTTGTGAAGACAACGTTCTGAGTGAGAACCCAGCGCCACACCATTGATATTTCACACTTTCCCCATCATTCCAAGAACTGGTTGGCTAGCAACAACTATTCTAAAGAAAGTTTCTGTTCAGCACGAGTGTTTGCAGAGTCCAAAAAAACTTCAAGTGTTGAGTTTCGTTGCCAACAACTCGCCACAAATAACAGAAATTAAACAGATTCCAAAAAGGCTGAAATATATAGAGGCTTAACTTTAAAAAGGAATAGTAAGCAATGACAATACACCAAAAATCTGGTACTACAACCATCCACTCCAGAAATACAAATAAAGAAAGTTTTGCAGACCACACACAGACACAACAATATCCTAGACTTCGCAATGCATTTCCAATGTCCAATGTGGGGGACGGAGATTCAGAGGGTGCACCCTATGCATTGAAGGGAGAGGTTTTTATGTTTTTCAAATATCAACAAGCTTTGACAAGTCAATACAATATTGAGAATATTGCAAATTGACTACTTTTGGTTATGTTTAAATTACTTGTGGCCTTGCAAAGCTATATGAGACTTAAATTATGTTACATAATTACATATTGTAATTCCTTCAATTACAATATTTGAGAGAATGATCATAGTATCCATTACTGGCTCTACATCTTTACAGAAACACTCTGTATGAACATAATCATCTGCTATTGTACACACGCTGCACTTTTAGGCTATAGAAGTATGTTAATTGCTATCACACATTAAGAAAACACTTGGCTATACTACAGTACGCTGGTGGATTTATCAAAGACTAGTTCTAGCATAGTACTACTGTATGTGACAAGTAAATACAATTCCCAGGTGTGATATTGTCCTGTGGAGATCTCCATACCTGTTGGGGTGGAGGGGGCTGCATGTAGCCTTGTGGGGGCGGCGGGGCCTGCATGACAGCCTGAGATGGAGGCGGCGGAGGGGGTGGAGGATGGGGGTGTCCGGTAGTGGGCTGGTAGCCAGACGGAGGAGCCATGGGCTGCCCTGTTGTGGCCATGATGTAGCCCGTCTGTGGAGGGGGATGCTGGGTCAGGACGGCGGGAGCAGGCTGGTACATGGGTGGAGGCTCAGGGTTGTCGCTGGAGCCCTGCCGACTCAGTGTCATTTGGCCAAACTGGGGGGCCAGCTCCTCTCCCTGGTTAGAACGGAGATACGTTTGTAGGGTTGCTTTACAGGTAAACCGTACTGAAACTGTAACAGACAATTGTACATTTATTTATGTACATTTTCCCCGTTGAAAGAAAGAATCAACATAAGTGGTTGGCCTTAACGTGACCTTATCCAATTCAAGCCGAGCCAAGAATCAGCGTTTCTTTGCCTCAGCATATACAACTAAATAAATCACCTCTACTTACTTGGCAAACAGTCTTAAAAAAAAAAACAACAACACATACAGTACTGGCAGTAGGGAACTAGAATATTAATGTCAATTGAGCACTGTAATGTTCAAAAGAACTACAACGACAGGCTCCTTTTAATGCTTTTATTGCTGGTCATTTCACTTTCCGTTTGGACCCGCTTCATATGTTCCTAACAAGTATGTTTTCAACAAGAGCTTAACAAGGAAAACGAACGATTGAGTGTAGAAAAACAAAAGAGAAGAAGCTACAGTTAAAAGCAAGGCCCACGATAAAGGAGAAAATGTACACAACATCTGTATCACGTGCATTGGCTGCGGTGTGCTTTCAGTGATGTGAGTGTCCCCTTATATTAACACAAGGGTTCTACGTGTTATTAAAAGGAGTGTTAAACTAACTGTAATTGAAGAAGCGGCTACGATAGGCGCCAGTACCATTGTGTACTGTTGTGGAGGAGAGACAGGCACAAGAACCTGGGGGCAGGAAGGGCTGGAGTAGGAGACAGGCTGAGAGGGCTGCAGAGACGCCACTGGCTACACACACACACACACGCACGCACACACGCACGCACGCAAGAGAGAGAGAGAGAGAGAGAAGTGGTCGGGATTGTGTGTGTGTGTGGGGGGGGGGCAGAGAGAGAGAAGGCAAGACCAGAGGAGAGCAAACAATGAGAAAACACAAGGAAATCATCCGACAAGTTAAGAGCAGCACAATGGGAATAGCTGCTAATGAAAACTTTGTACTAAAAGCTTACGTAAGGGTAATTGTTCAAAGACAGAGCTCAGTACATTGTGTCTTGATTAAACCCGCCAGGCGATGAGCCTGCTCTGACAAAAGCAATGGTCAGCTTCACCTTATGTTCACACATGTGAGACAGGCTTGATACCGGCATGAATTACATTTAATGTTATACTTAAGATGCAGTATAATATCTAAGACCAGAGGTCTCCCTACTTTGCTCACAAGGGTAATATACCAGCAGGGATCTGTCAAACCTCCCCATGGTTAAGAACGACCAATATGTTGGCCAGGCAGTGAGGACGAAGATGACGACGACAGCAGTCCTCACCTGAGCCATCATGTGGTTGCCCATGGAGTGCTGTGGGGGCGTGGGCAGCAGGGCAGCCTGTGGGGGTTGGGGCTGAGGCTGCTGAGGGGGGCAGGGAAGCAGGCTACGGCTGGGCTGGGTGAGCGCTTGAGGACACACATCTGGGCTCACCAGTGGAAGGCCTACAGAGGGGGGGAGAATGTTTCGGTCACAGGTAACTTAATGATGCGGACGGCACTTAACATCCACTCAGATGTCCTTGTGAAAAGGTCGGCCACATCTACCCCAGTTCTTCTACTGACCACTGGAGGGCAGACTACATTTTGAACTTTACAAAGTGAGGGCTGAAGTAATTCTCAAGCGCAAACATTCAGTTATAAAATGCACAAGAACTGCAGGGGTGGGCCCAAATAAATCCTCAGTACCTTGAAACATCAAAATAAAAATAAATCAACCAACTTTTAAACCAAACTACGGTACAACAATTATTACATGAAATGTAGCATTTGCTTTAGTGGACAAGATAGGGCCCACCAGTTAAGGAACATCTCCACCCGACCTCCAGTTCCACAACCCCCCCTTCCCCAGCCCTCACCGGTGCGTGAGCCCCTGCAGCTGCCCTGCGAGCCCTTGTTGCTGCCCAGGCTGTCACCCCGCGTGAGGATGGAGATGCCGGAGAAGCTGCTGGCCTTGGTAACCGGCGGCCTCAGGGTGCGGTTGGAGCTGTCAGAGTCCGTGCTGCTCCAGGGCCGCGGCTCCAGGCACTTCATGTCGCTGTCCGTGCTGCTCTGACGGCTGCTGGATGCCCGGCTGGAGCTCTCGCGGTTGCCTCTGGGAGAGGAGGAGGAGGAGGAGGAGGAAACAGGGGGGCGGGGAGAAAGGGAGGGGAAATAAGGGGTGTTAGGACAGGTGAGGTGACAAGCAGAAGAAACAAAGCAGGGTTTAGAACAGGGGAGGAGGGGGTAATATTGGGACAAGCACAATTGATGGAAGGGTGCCAGATTTAGTGGAGGCAGAGAGCAGCGGGGGAGGAAATGGGAGCATAAAACAACAGGGCAGTAAGGGTGAGTTAAGTGATATTGTTGGGGTGGGGGGGGGGGGAAGAGCACAGTATTGTCATGGTCAGGTTGAACACAGTGACAGGCCGGCAAGGATGGGGGTCATTCAACAGACGGATGCATGTTGGCTGGCTGGCTGGCTGGGCGGAGCCACGGTGAGGACATCAGGCACACAAACCCAACCCCCGCCATAACCACGACTCACACCCACAACGACACACATGCAGGTGGAAACAGATGCTGGGCTGAGTGAGAGGAGACGAGGCTGATGCCGAACAAGACGCCGAGCTAACAAGACACACAGAGCCATCCAAGACCGGTAACACAGTTACTGTACACTGGTGAGTAGTACTACACACAATCAAAAATGTTCACACAAACGTACGACAATCGTGTGCACACAGACAGACACTCTGGATTCATCACAGAATGAGACTAAACATGTGCACACACACACACACACACACACCTATATACTATACATGTAGGACACACTCGGCCCATAAAAGAAATAGTCGCTTGCTACCACTGGATCACCACTATGAGCATCAAACAGACTGACTGCCATCATGTTCACATTGTCTTTGAGGTGTGCTGTGCTGGGGTTCACAAACACAGCCATCCTAGCCCGGCCAGCTCATGGCCAGGCTTCATCATGACCCCTGATCATGAACGCAATAGACAACCGGACTATTTCAAACATACACCTATGCAAGAAAAGATACTCTGTTGTAATCCAGGTGGTGTGGCATTGCACCTAACTGAATTAAAATGCCAAGCCTACCACAGACAAGCAGAACTACTGTACACCACTGCATACAAGCTCAGAGACAAAATGGCCCAGTTAGCTGCTCGCAGTCGTGCATCCTAGCAGATCTGGTTGTGAGAGGAGGGTGAACAGCACACGTTCATCTCAAGAATCTCTGGTTAAGTGAACTAAGGACTTGTGGATCTCCACACAATGGACAGTAAAATCCGTTGGAACCTAATGCTAGTAAGTGCTGTTTGAAAAAGGTGTCAGAAGTTGATTAATATTTCAAAAGGAGACTGTGATTAACGGAGGAGCCATTTTAAGCGCACTCTCACAGCCTATTTTCAGGATGGGCGGGCGGACGCGGCGCTTCTCGCTCACGCAGCGCGCACTTGTTTTTGACTGAGTTCTGCAGATAAAGATGAGAGATTCTGGCGCTTGTCACATGATTTTCTATCTCCGCCGTTTTCTCACGACAGCAGCCCTCCATCACACACACACTGGGGAAGTCAGTCTGTTATTGTACTGCACTGCTCTCATCATTTTGTCTTTATTAGACAGATCAATCAATGCCGCTATCATAAAGACATCATTACACTCAATAGGTCCTTTAGTTTGTCCCTTCTTTAGGTCACTCATGGATACTTTGTGCTTTTGGGGGCATTTTGCTATTTTCCAGTGTGTGCAAATTGTGAACAAGAACATATTTAACTACAAGTAAATACTAGTCCTTAAATATGTAGCCTATTGCTACATGCATATCTTTAAAAAGAAAAATACAGCAGGGCATGACAGTGGGATGCTACATTTAATAACCAGTGTATTGGTACAGTTTGTGCCACGCTTGTTTATCATCTCCCTGCAATGCTTTTTAATACAAGATTGGTGCACAGTATGTGATAAATGCAACCAATCATTAATTGCATTAATTTAGCAAAATAAGACCCATCAATCTGTGCATCCATAGAAAAGATTCTAAACATATATAGCTAACAAAATTTCTCACACGATGATGTCATTAGCCATCTGGATAACATGAAGAAACCTCATCTTTATTTGTTGCAACAGGATGCAGTTAGACAAAGTTTGCACCGAGCTTGGCCTAAACGGAGCTGACATAAGTCAGAATGACTCAGTATCACAAAGTCCAGTCATCCACTCCAACCCATGCTTTGGAAAATAATATAAACACTTAGCTTGGCAGCAAAATAGACATGTTTGTGATGTGTAGCTAGCTTGTGCAGATACCACACCAAATATCCCCAACAACACTCATTCAAGCCATTGCCCACACACGTCTCACGTGAGAATTAGCATTGTGCTACGTGGTGCAAAACAAAAACATTTTCATTGAAAATATATCAAATATGCAACTGTTTGTACTATAATCATTAGCAAAAGAAACTAACTGGGACCTACAGTAGCAACACAAGCGCTTAACGTTGTTAATGTACTGTATCACCACAATAGGCCTTTACCATCTTTGTAGAGGTACCCCCGCATTGGTATTAATCCCAAAACCCAGCCAAAGACTAGCCAGGCTTATACTGCAACATACATCTTTACACAGTATAAACAAAATAGTGTTCTTAAACAGTGTTGCACTCAATAAAAAGGTTGAAACGGGTTAAAAGTTGACATAATATTTGTGTTACTGGAACTTACACTGTCAGACATGTTAAAGCACTATACATCAGTTGACATGTTGGCAATAACCAGAAGAAGCACTCAAACATGAAACATAAACATTAAGTATCTGGCAGTGATGCAGTTACTGTAAAGACATAGTGATGGTGGAAGGGGTGAAGGGGTAAGTATGTCATTCAGTCCCAAGTGAAACCACAAAGCAGCCATGCATGGGCCAAGAAGCCCCAATGTCCGGTGCTGGAATAGCCATCAATCAGCAGACTACGCCAAGCAAAAGATAAGAGGAAACACCACGGGTCAAGTCACCACTACCACCACCAAACCAAACCACTTTCAGGGATGGGCATGGCAACACACAAGTCACAAGTCAGCAACGCAACCAGGTACCTAAAGATCTGCCTCCTCTTTTGAGAGCTAGAGGAGAAGCCCTCAGTGGAAAGTCTGTTGGGGTTAATTGGGAGAGAAATGCTGGGGTTACAGGACTGAAATGGATAACAAAGCAGGGTGAGGAAGGCAAAGGGGGGGTTGGAGGTAAGCACAGTGCAGAGCTTTTACCCCTAGAAAATAATGCACAGGAAAGCAGAAAGTTGGACTCTTCAAAAGGCCCACACTGCAGTTCCCTCTCTTCCTCAACAGCAGACCCTCGCCTGTCCCCTTCACTTAGCGGTTAGTTGCTAAATGGTCTCAGCTACTGTACAGTACATACATTTCCATGTAAAAAGGCAGTTGTCTCCTGCAGTCAATTTCACCACCACCCCAATAAGACAGAGGACAAAAATACTGTATATATACACAGTATACACACAGTATATACACCGTACACACTCATTGCCAGTAACTTTAAGAAATAAAGCATTGGATCTAACATTTCAAAAAAAATGCTTGAAATGCACCTTTTTTTGCAAGATATTACATTTAACCTATCCAAGACATTACTTAAAATGGTTCATTTTAACTGGGCTTCTGGAAATGTTCCCCTTCAGTATTTAATGCGTTCTGCGTGGATAAAACAAATCTCCTTTATGAAACAAGGACCCTGGCAAGCAGAAAATATGCAAATCAGTCTCCAGTAGAATGCATTAGCTTACCTGTTGTCGTTGATGTATCCGTTTTGAGAAGACTGTAAAGAAAAAGACACCTGCAAATTACGATTAGATAGATCGAATGAGAACCACTTGCCCAAATGCTTAAAGTCAAAAGATAAACAAAACGAATGGATACATTTTCTCAAAACATCCTTTTCAGAACATTTCTGAATGAGCAAGTGCAGTTGCTGACTTTTCTTAAAATGCTCTTGGTAAAATAAACACTCCGTCTACAGTATAAGGAATGGCTCTCTTTCTACTCTGTCTCTCCTCTGGTCAATGAAAAGTGATGTTATGTGTTAGTTCAGACAGTGGGTCAGACTGTGGTTTGTTAATCCGCCCTGCTCACTGACCCGTTCCACTTACTTCTCGGGCAAAGATCCGGTCTCGTACCCGCTGATACTCTTCCTCCCGCTCTTCAATCGACTTGCTGCGGCGGCCGTCCTGCAGTGGCACGCGAATCTACGGTTTGAGGAGACAGTGGCGACACACAGCTCAACACCACCATCGACCCACAATACACAGCGGTGTCCAATGTCTGGACTGAGGTAACAAGCTTACATACACAACATTTAATGACTCTGGGATTAAGGCTTTACTCCAAATTCAATAAACAAATTATCCCAAGAGCAACTTAAAGAACCACATACAAATAACATATTGGACTTGCAGTAAAAGACACTATACAGATGTCAGAAATCAAGCATCACCATGTACTGTAAAAAGGTGGACCATTCATAAATGACGTGTCTACCTATAGTGGACAGTAGGGCTGGCCCCAAATACTTGATTATTCGGGTATTTGTTTGTTGGGTATGTATTCGATTTTAAATATTGGCATTCGAGTATATGTTTTTTCCCCATTATGCATGTATGTTTTCCCATTAATCCCTGCTGTCTCTGTATAAACCCATATGTTAAAAAAATTTAATTGCCTGCCCTACACTGGGTCACCAACACAATCGATTGCAATTGGCTCTGTCTGAAAGAGTGGGGCTTTTCATTCAACACACTCTTATCGGCTAATATATGCTATGAGACTTCATAGGCGAGTAGTTGACTCAAAGTTAAAAGCGTTACTTGCTGCTGTACAGTTATGGGTTACTGAAAACCTGCAAACGGTCTTGCTGCCCACTGTGATTTATAACAGGTTATGAAACATTAATTATAGTTGAGAATTTGTAATGGTGCTTTTGAGAATTTTGAGTATTCGAATACTCGTTCGGAAATACCATCAACTATTCAAAGCCTGTAAAACGGTATTCGGGACAGCCCTAGAGGATAGTTGGCAGTAAATGTAGCAAATACAGGCCTTGACACAGTTCAGTTTGGTACTGTACCTGGTTATCATCTTTGTCCATGCTGGCATCATCTCTCTTCAGGATGAACTTCTTTTGGAAGTCCATGTTACGCTCATCCTTAATGTGTTCAGAGAACCTTTGCTCTGGGCTGCAGAACAGGTGGCAAGCATTTCAAATCACCAATATCCACATTTGTCTAGAACAATGAGCACACAAACATGTAAGCAAAAGGTGTTAAATCTTTAATTATTAACTCATTACATTTGTATCAATCCCTTTCCTGGGCTTACAACAAGATGTTCATAATACATATATGAAGATAGTTATCTTAGAAACAGAAGCAATCTATTACATAGTTCAAACACAGGATTTGGATTAAAAAAAAATTTTTTTTACGAAGGAACAAACGAAAGAAAAAGAAAAAAAAAGACGAAAAAGACAAACCACGAGTTGTGCAGAAGTGAGTATGAATTTCAGTTCTACATTGATGTTGAACAGTAATATTCAGGTTTACTTACGTCATTTCGACAGCATTTACAGATGTTTTTATGTGTATATTTTGACAGCCATACATGACTATAAGCACAAATGTTCTCTATACATTATGATGCATAGCGTTTTGATAATATCATGTCACTATGGTATTTAGGATAATAACGCTCTTAAGGTAGCCTGTAGCCTTATAGGTAAAGTCAGCTATTGCAGGCTAAATGCAAGTTAATGCACTTTGTCAAATTCAACAAATATCTCCTCGCATTTCACTAGCTTACTATCTTAAAATAATCCAAAATTTCTAACACAGCCCTGGCTCCGTAAATAGGAACATAAACATAGAGGCGAACACCGCTCGTATCAACAAGGCCGGACCACTACACTTTGTTTCACAATGCATTTCAATGTGAGCGATACTGTTTTGAGCTCGAAGTTAGCAAGAATAAGTTAGCATACCTTTATTACAATGTTCATCTTGATTTGTAGTGTTTCAGTGTTTTAAGCAAGTAATACAGCTGAGAACGCTGTATAGCTAAAATTAGGGAAGTCAAAAATGTTTTTGCTGGTACATGTCTAAGTTTGAATAATAGGAAATACCAGAACCTGTCTAAATCTGGACTAAATATTCATTGCCATTGTTTAGAGAATTATCAAGGTGTAAAACTTCAATCACCTTTTTTATCCAATATAAAAAAGTTAAGTTTAATGACTAAACTACATAAAACCTTCAACTAGAATTCACACATTCCAGCAAAGTGAAGCCAACTTGTCCAGTGAGCCACTCACATGCGCGTGTTGCCCGTCTTGTTGATGATGACAGCCTTGCCCGTTTGGTCCACGTTGTGGTCCATGCCAAAGTATGCAGCCACGCGGTGCAGCAGCATCCGGTGGTACGAGGTCATCTGGGGGAACTTCTTATACTGGTTACTACAGGAGGGTGTGCAGGACAACATCCAACCATTACACACACACTAAGGAAGCACCCAGCACAAACACTGCTTAACAAGAAGGTGTAACCTAACCCATCCTAAAGACTCTCCAAGTACAAGAACACATGGTCACTCTTATGACACATATACACACACACACACATATAATGGACTTAGAAGTGCTAAATTTAAGCGGTTGTGAAGAATGTGGCTCACTTGTCGTCATTAATGAACTCCAGGATATCTTGTTCTAGTTTGAGCAGCATCATTCGATCCCTGTCAGAACAAGTGGAGTGAAGGGAGAAGGGTGTGTGGGAAGGATTGGGTGGGGGCAGAGAGAGAGAGAGAGAGAGAGAGAGAGAGAGAGAGCATTGAGCCGAGCACAGAGAGTGCAGAGTGCCAAGCAAAGATCAAAGGCATTAAGCAGCTCCATGAATACTTTTTCCGATCCATCTAAAATGAGCATGGGCAGTCGTCCTCTTGCGGAACTGCCAGACTAACGGCTGAGGACATATTCTATGCCGAACGTCAGTGGGGACTCAAAATAGAAATCCCCATCCCATTTGAAAGGACGGGATTCCCTTGCTATACTGTATGTTACAGAAGGCCAGTCCTGCTAGATAATGACTTTATATAGGAACAGTTCGTACTGCGTTCTCCTTCAGCTCTGAAACCCAATCATTCTTGGGTGACAGTTACATACCTGGGATTGTTTTTCAGTGTGTTGACCAGAAACTCGTGCACGTCAATGCCCGTGGAGTCTGTGTACTCTTGGCTAGAGTCTGGCGGGGAAGACAGTTTGATAGTTAAACTTCATAGCAAGGGACCGAAAAAGAAAGCATTGCCATTTGGAAGACTGGATGAACATGAAACAGAGCAAAGGACATGATACACCAGCAAGCACTCCAGTCCTGACCCCCATTCTGCCATTGGTTCAAGTTTGATCAAAATCAGCACACAGGTAGTTGTAATCATCAGCGCACACACACACACACACACACACACACACACACACACACACACACACACACCCCGCCCCCACCACCATCAGGGATCATTTTCCACAATTTTCCAACAAACTAGACAGTCAGCGTTTTATCTCTGTGCTTCTCGCAGATTGTAATGAAGCCTGAGTCCCTCAGCGGAGAGTCGAGAACAGGAAAAGATTAAAGAAAATAAATGAGGTAAAAAGGGAAGAAACGCATTGCCTTTCTAGGAAATCATCCTGCTTTCTGGCAATGACTGATTTCATATGTATTGCAGATAAAAACAAATAAGGTATTTGTCCCTCCACTAATACAGAGGTCAATCTTACAGATTTCTCCTTATGCTTATTATGGTCCTTTGCCCGAGCACCAGGCTGACCACAGAAGTGAAAGGTGTCAGCAGGGGCTTGATTACGACAAATTAGGGCTGGGCGATAAATGGAATTAATTGACGATTTGAAAAATGGCTAAATGGCATTTAGTTTGCACGTGTGTGGGGGTTATATTAAGTTGGAGAAGTCTTTTGATTTCTGTCAGAGCCAGGTGGAAGACATGTGGCAGCATTTTTGGTACAAAAGGCCAGCCCTCTGGCTTACATATTTAGTGTAGTTACATACTGTAGCCTACAGGTTTTAAAATATGTCCCGAAAATCCAGCTAGTGTAGCGTTTCTCAACATGGGTGGTACCGCCCCCCAGGGGCCGTTCAGAGGACGACGGGGGGACGCTGGAATCAATATTTTGGAAAGGGGGTCGCTGAACAACGTCAACGTTAAGTGAGGGAGACAAATCAACTCGCATGCGGCAGTAGTCTACCGGGCAGAGCAATGGGACTACCGAGATATCAGGTCAGCATTTTGCATTGTCAACCTTTAGAAAAGTAAGGGAGACAGTAATCAGCCCACACTGTCGGCTCACTCAGCTGCACAAATCGCCCAATCTCTGACGAGCTATCGCTGAGGTCACTTTTGTGTTGCTTGCGGGAGGCGTGTTGCATATTGCCAGTGACAACCAGAAAGTAAAATGGCAAATTGTTTATTAATAATAGGATCATGTCATAGGCCTACGTAGGCTACTGTACATTGGTTGACTATTTTTCATCCACAGTTATTACTCACTCACCCGTGATCCTATTCACAACGATTTATGAAAAACACCTTCCATGCATTCATTTTAAGAATTCTGTGACTCTGTATGCCAGAGATGCAACTTAAATAAATGGAAAACCGAAGACACTGATACGTTTTCAATCCATATATAGCACAGGATTTTGTCGCGTGAGTTTGGTTGTCATTGAACTCAGTCACTGGGCACGCTCACTGTAAATTAGAACTGCATCGTTCAAGGCCTGAAAGCTCTCGCTGAGCCACCGTTGCAACTTTTCTCTGTGGCTTTATAAATCAGGCTTGTCATGAACTTTACATTATTCATGAATCATTAACATCTTTAAAAAGTCTAGAATGGTACAAAACAATGTTAATTAAACTTCATTCAAAAATCAGCTAAATTTATTCTGCCATATTTTAGATGTCTTCCTGCTTCAACACACCTGATTCTAATGACTGGGTTGTTATCAGGTTTATAACGATCCAATCATTAGAACTGGACTGGAATTAAATAGCCCTGGCCTACAGTATGGCATAGTTTTAATAAACAAAACCGTTTGAGTAATATTTTGTCATGAAGAAAATAAAATTGTTATTGTCCATCATACTTCGAGATTAGATTTTTTGGTCAAATCGCCCAGCCCTACACCAAATGCCAACTGACAGGCTCACCACGGGACAGCATCTTGCGTGGAGTTTTGTCCTTCTTCTCCTTCTCTTCATTCTCATATTCATCCTTTGACGACTTCTCTTCTTCCTTGTCTGATGGACAGCTGATGTGAAGTTGGATGATTTCCTGTATTTATGGAAATGCCACAATGCATTGCTCTTAACCACCTTCTCTAAAACAACGTAGTACAATTCTGAACTGGATACAAGCTGTACATTTTAATGAGAACACTGTGCAAACTTGTTACCGAATCTGGAGCTCCATCGTTGAACAGACCTGAAGATTCTTCACACACTGCAAGACTCCGTACCAATTTCAGCTTGGCATTAGACTGAAACACAATAAAACACACTCACGTTATGACCATGTCACTGCATATCATAGCTCTTACAGTTAGGTACAACAACTTTTACTTTCAATTACTTGTGAGTTTGACTTGTTAAGGTCTTATGACACATACAGCGCACCTGCCTACTTTATAAAATGTCAGTACTTTCTTATGGCCTCATAACCCTTATTAGAAGGTCACGGCTAAACCTACCTTTAACCCTCTAACAGGGATTATGATTATAATAAGCAACTATCAAAATTGAAATTTAAAAAGGTAATGCTTAATGCCTAACTACGCAAACACAGAACTACCACAATGTAAATTCGTAACCTTCAGTAGGAATAAAAGCCAAGAGCATGACTTACCTTGGCCCTTTTCCTGCCATGGCTGTGGTTAGGGTGTCGTCTCTGTGCATGACAAGGTGGTTATATTAAAAGCTTGTTTATGAGGCACAAAACACTATATCATTATCTACCTCACATTGAAGCCACACAATCTTACAGACCACTCCATGACTGTGTTATAGTGCACGCAATGGTTCCCAAAAGTGGGAGTCGGGAAGCCCACGGAGGTCTCAAGACACAGGACGGGTTGCGAGAGGATTTCCAGAAATTCCATACATTTTAAAAACGATTTGAAATAGTATATTTCAGCAATCATTGTTACTGCCGTTTCTTCATTACTTTGATGCAGAAACGGAATCACATTAGTTGATGCAGTTGAGGACGCTACTAGCATATATAAAATTACAATAAATTATTATAATGGATTATGATTCCACCATCTCTGGGGACAGTGGTCCCGAATCTCTAGCACCGTTATGTCAGATGTAGAGGGCATAATCGGTCCCGATTCACGGCATAACACCAAAGCAAACCTGCAGCACATTCTGTAATGCTCGGCTCAACAACAACGCAAGTTGAATGCTTCACAGTTGTGTCACCTGTGGGTCCTGTGGAGAGCAGTCCTCGGGCTCCAGGCCATCCCCCGGTGCCTCCTTGGTGCACTGGGGTTGAGGCGAGGCCTTGCCTCGGCTGCCGGGCTCGCTGAGCGGTCCGCTCTCTCCCTCCTGCTGGATGTCCGCTGCCAGGCTCACTGACATCTTCTTGGGGGAGGGGAGAGGGCGGGAAGGGGAGGGGGATGAAGGGTTGGAGGAGGACACAGATGGGGCTGGGAGAAGTCGACATGATGAGGACCAGTGATTAGGCAACGGCAGGGCGAGCAACAAACGCCGCAAGAGATGAGTGCGACGCATCACACGTGCGCGCTGCTGTATTTGGATACCTGTGGCTGTGTCTGTGCCGACTCTCTGCGCCGTGGGTCTGGATGGGAGAAGCAGATCCCACTAGAGGGGGGTACTCTGCTGGGCTGCAGTAGGGGGGACAGCACAGTCCATAGCAAACCTGAGCTGGGACCTTGGACCTAAAGCTGCAGGAACACACTGAACGTTAATAGAATACCATTGGAATAGAAAATAAGTACAGTGCCAAGATACTTACATAAATACCCTGAATTATGTGACTAGCAATTAGTAGTTCATGGAAGATGCATGAATCAATATTATAGAGGGCTACTGTGTTTAAAACAAAAAAAAAAGGCTTCAGCGTTATAAGCTGTGATGATTCATAATAACTGTGTATACATAACTCAAATTAAAGTCATTTGCATATGGTTATCAGTTTTAGGATACAGAATTTGGTTCACAACGCTGTTATATAATGATTGCATGCTCTAAAGTTCCAATCGCAAGTTCAAATATAAAATAAAGGTTAGAATGAAATGACTTTCTGCCACTAGGTGTCACACAACATCTTAGACCTAAACATATGCTCATTCTCCATCTAACATGATGCTAATGTAATGTTTAAAATATACTGTTGAGCACCTTTAACATTTGGTCTTGTAAATTTAGCAATGACAGAGAAATTAGGAATGATTTAAAGGGGCCATTACGCAATTGAAAATGTGGAAAAGATTTACTGCGAATAGTTTATTTGCTTATTACGTGGTTAGGCGTGTAATGTAATTACATTAACATAGTAGTGACAAATGAAAACTGACTACGCTTTATTAATGTGTAAACATCCGATTTGAAGCAGGCATACGTCATTAGCCTAACTGTATTACTAGAGAAAAACAAATCAAATTTCTACATCTACATACACAACACAATAAACAACAACAACAGTGGATACACCATCACAAAGTGCAGAGAATATTTACAGCGATCAGGTGGAACTGTCAGGACAGCCGCTAACCAGCCAGACAAGAGGGGGAGGAGACACCAATGGACCAGCCACCACCACAACCTTCTTCTGGAGCCTCTCTTCTTCTCTTCCTCAGACTCAGAGAAGCAGCATGATGTGCCCGCCAGTGAGGAGCCCTGGATACCGAGAGAGAGAGAGGAGAGAAGAGAGAGAGAGAGAGAAACAGAAAGAGGAAGACACGGATGACGTCATTTCTCAAACACCGAGTGACTCATCGCTGCTGCTGCTGATCGCTGCGTCTTCTAGAAACCAGAGCCAACAGTGCTGCATGAGTCCACAGGCTCACATGGCCCTATTCCTCTTTCTTTGTGTTATTTTTTTAAGACTAAAGACCACTGCCAGGTTTTGATATCAGTCAAGTAAAAGGTTAGCATTAATCTAGAACTACACTCTGTAAGCAGCTATACATCCAGATTCAACCTACTTTGTTGTCCTGGATGGGTGTGTTTTTTGGGTTGAAGTGAGCTTCATTTTACCAGAAACAATTATTTACAGGTTGCTCTGCAAATTAAAAACTTGGTAGGGGGTGGCAGGTGACGGAAATCAAAAATGGCAAGAGTCAGAAAAAGATAACCGCGAATACCGTTTCCCCACCCTTCTCCCAACTGGAAGAAGCATACTGCTACTTACAATCACAGCGCCCTTCACCTCCCATCAACAGCCAGCTCCATACAGCTTCCTCTAATCAGAAAGAACAGCATGCGTTGTGCCACCTTAGGGAGCTACATCTGCTGTGCAAGACCTGGCTATGGCGCGTCAAACTAGGGGTGGGTGATATGGACAAAAATAATATAGATATTTTTGGGCTGAATGGCGATACACAATATATATTGCGATATGTTGTATTGGGGTTAAGTGTAAGCCAAACACATGACATGTCACAATTACGCATTTATTTATAAGCCTTTGATTGAAAAAAATTGTTCAAATGGATCCTCTGCCCATTTACTAACAGTTCAATAATCAAGTAATCAAAACTGAAATGAAAAAGTACACAAATAAACGTATAAACTCTCCAGTACTCCAGTTAAAAGTCTGATTTAAAATGTAGTTAACAGGTTTTCCCTGATGAACACAGCTTTTGAAAATATCAAGTGTAAATCTTAAAAATGTACTGTACACACCTGAGTACTATTTGGTTGTTTAAGTCATTAACAGACAGAGAGCACAGTCCGTGCTGTAGCCCACCCATAATTATAAGGCCTGCGCCCAAGACCACTGACTGCGCATGGGAGACAAGTTGAAGCACATACATGGCAATGGACGTCCTGCTAAGCTAACAAATGAGCCTAAGCAAATTTTTATTTCAAGCAATTCTCTTAGTTACAGTAAAATTTTGTATGGGGAAGTGTTTGTGCACATACCTTACATGTATGTGCACAAACAGAAATAGCCAATCAAACCAACTATACGTTTGTATTTAATTTTGATTCGATCCAATGTCGATTCAGTTAGGGATATTTCAGGTACAATACCAATTTTGCGTCACGAACATAGCGCTTGTGCAATTGCAATACCACGGTGTTGATAATCCAACCACATGCGATGGCCGCCATTATCGTAATGTAAAAAAAATAATAAAAAAATAAAGCCATCAAATATGATGTTTCATTTAGGGAATATGCATTACTGTAGCGAACATTAACCACTCAAAACAAAAACATGGTGATAATACCGCATATCGCGCTATTAAACCAACCTAAATCACCGCATGAAATTTCTCTAACCGCGACAGCCCTACAGTTTCAGCGTACATTTGTGCAATAGACATGCATGCGTATCAGTATTTTCTCTGTATTTTCCATTAGTTAAGCCTACACACTGACAAGTTGTTGAAAAGTGATCTGAATCTGTGAGAATGACTGGGTTGTTATCAGGTTTGTTACAGCATTGTTTTGCGTCGGGTAACAAAAACGAACACACATTTCATCAACGTCATACACACTCTACGATCATGAATTATGTGCAACATGATAACGTTTGTGAGATGGCGAGAGAAACTAAGGGCATCTCATGCAGGAGTCTTGAAAAAAAACATGACAATTTAAATACTAAATGTTCACGATATAGTTTACATTTACACTTACGACATTTGGCAGAATTATTGAACTAGTTCATCGGGCATATAGTAATTAGCTACATCGCGTGTAGAACATGACGAGGTACATCGAGTATATTCGATGCATCGCTCACCCCTAAATTCAAACAAACGCACAAAGAACACACGTACAAACAAGAGTTAACGGTCCACGTGTCCCACAAGCCACTCTGCTCTGGTGTCAGGCGCAAAGACTGCGACGGTGGCGGGAACTAGATTTGTGCGTGCACCTTGTGCCGAGGTAAAGCGATGAGAATATATACTGGAATATGGAAGAGCTGGCAAAATTTGCAAAAACACCAGTGCATCTGCAATTAACAAATAAACAAACATCAGACCTTGTCGAGATGACTGCAGTGACTTCCAAGTGTCTATCAGCTGTCACTGGATACAGAGTGTGTGTGTTCGTTCCTCTGCCTGAGCTGCCCCACTATGTTGTAGGACAGTTAAGATGAACCCAGCAAGGATTCCCAGAGTGGGGAAGTCCCGGGTAATGCAACAGCAAGGGCGTCAGCAGCAAACGCAGCATCAGCAGTAACATCACACTGCATCGATGTCCAGGACACCCACACAACAACACTACCCCCCCCCCTTCCTTTCCGCCCAACAGACCGTTGCATAAGCACGGCAGAACACTGCACAAGCTACGCAACACGGACGTGAAGCATCAATAGCTCTCCCTCTCCCTCCCTCAACATAAACAGCAGTGCATTGACATTAAGAGAGTGAACAGTACTGGTCAGAGCACTGCAAATTAACCCTCTGTGGTGTCAATCGCATGGCTGAGTGATGTCGTCTCGAAGAGATTGAGAGGGATAGCCAGACACACACACACACAAGTGAATGAGAGCCTGAAATCGGGGACTTATGAATGAACTAGCCTCGCCTCCTCTCCCCCCACCCCCTGGCTGCACCCCCCAACATACACATGCCGCACGGGGTTACCGTGGCAACCATGACGTCATTCTCAGCTGCTGCCATTTGCGTGGCGCGAGCAGCAGCGGGAAGGGCAGGGAGAAGGATGATATTAAAAATAAATGTGTGAACTGCAATGAACACTATGAGTGCTAGAGAGGGATGCAGGGATTGGAAGAGAACCGGGATTGGAAGAAGAGATACATTCAATGTCTTTGTAAAAGCCCCAGTTAGAACTAGGCTATACATGTTTCAAGCCTATCCCCATTTTAATACTCACTGTCTAAAGATGGATTTCATTTTCACAGTTATGCCTCTTCTCAATTTATTCTCAACCGTAATCTACAAACACTGTTTCATGTTGCTGAGCTCAATGTAATTAACGAAGGAGAATCCTCCAGCAAATGACTAACCCTGCCTTTAACACGTTTGGAATTGAGCTTAGTAAGGTGGATGAGGAAAAACATGATTTGTTGCTAAATATGTTGAGTAAAATGTGAGATAGCCACCTTGAAACAGATAACTGGTCGACCGGTTTAGCTGGTTTTGCATCCTTGTTCCCCCTCCACCCAAATACAGGTATTTGCAAGTCAGTCATGTCATGCAGACCTGAATTTTATGTACAGCATGCCTCCATAAAATCGGATTTCCACACAGAGACAAATACACACTGAGCCTAAACTCCCCGCCCACTCATTTTAAGTCAACGCCCCCCCACCCTGCAGAACTGGACGAATAACCAAAAAGTAATCAAAACTGAAATTTAGAACATCTAGCAGACGTCATTTTCCTTTGTCGGTTTTTTCGCTTTTTAAAAATCCTGTTCAATCAAGTGCAATGTAAATAGGAAGATGCGTGTTTTACAGATAAGCCTATTTGTCGGGACCCGGACACTCGTGACAATTCCAGGCACATCAATAAAAGGAGCAGCATCTACTGAGAAACGCTGCTATTAATACTGGAACCACCATTAGTATCAACCGCAACAGACGTAAATTGAAACTACACGTCACGTCAATGGCTTGTAACACGGCAGCTCAGATGGTGGTGTCACAAACATTTATCAGAGCAGAACGAACTCATAATGCGTGACAACTGCAATGTCAAGTAAACTCTTCAATTATACATTCCTACGGAAATAAAATTTCTGGAATAATGGTTCTAAAATATCACAGTAGACAAAAATGTCTACAATTAGTAGGTGGAGTAGGGAAAAGGAAATTCCAAATTAGGGATGGAACGATCCAGTTTTTTCAGTCCCGATAAAGATACCGGCACTTCGGATATTGGCCGATATCGATAAAGGATCCGATTCCAGTATTAAATTAAATTTGAATTTAAGTTGCAAAGTAAATGACAGCCAATTTTTTTTAAGGACTTAGATGTAGAAACCTGCTGCTGATAGTGTGGCCTGGGTAGGTTAGACATAGGGCTGGACAATAATTCAATATATACACCGCAATATAATTTTTTTCAGTAACGGTGATATGATTTATAAACTTATTTCCGGTATTTACGATTTGCTTAATGATGGGTGCAGAATTCAATTGTATTCAAGGCGAACTACGGGCATTGATGACTTGCACTAGACACGCAGCCATGCAAAACAGTATGTGTAAAACATGGTGTATTCACGTAACTCCGCCCAGCCCATCTGTTCGGCTGAATGGAAGCATCACGAAGCAAAACTCAAACAAAAGCAAAACAAAGGCAAAAAACAAATAATTAATTGTAATCGAGGTACAATGTTCAATTAATCGTGCCCAATTGTGGCCATGTGGGCCTTTCGGTCTTCCTGATGACAGGCCACCAGCTGAGAGACACAGGTCATCCACTGCTGTGCCTAGTGTTCTCACTCATTACTCAGGTTACCACAAAAGCCAAAACTAGCATTGGGGGAAGGACGGGGAGGTCTGCACACATAAGAATGTATGATAGCTAGTGAGGGTATTTAGCACAGGTATCTGACAAATATAGACTGCCGGGGTCAAGCTAGGTCAGGGCCTCCGCAATAGTTAGCCTAGCGGAGGGACAAGTCGCTGAAATGAGAAGATGAGACCAATTTACTTCCTTCTCTTCCTACTTTAGGTCAGCTTCTGCACGATTGAGTCTAGAGAGTGCAATTCAGTAACATTGGGATCCAAAAATAAAACCAGAAAGAAAAAAAAAAAAAAAAAAGGAGCTAACTTTGCAGTCCCTATCCATGATTTGTACAAAATGTACAGCTCATGGTGAATGCAGCCTGCAGCACAACCACTGCAGTAACATCTTTCTGATTAAATTAAAGATAGCAAAATATCTAAGGTTGCTATCCTGAAAGCAACATTAACAACAAGTAGCAAACAATGTGTTGTCAACAGTGTTGGGTAGTAACTAGTTACTGTAATATTATAACTTTTTCCAGTAACTAGTAGTGTAACGAATTATGATGTCCAAAACTGTAATATTACAATTACTAATCCAAGTAATGCTGCATTACAAGAACGCAGTAGTACAGTAGAACTGTGACCCTGGACCTTCAGTGTCACCACATCAAGACAAACATTTAAATGCTATACTATATTTTATTTGGGTATTCACTGAATACCTTTATGGCCCTGAGGGTTCCCATGTGCAAGAACGAGATTTCTGGTCCTAGCAAACTTAGGGTAGACTAATTGAACCAACCTGTCCAGTCATCTGGTTTGAGAGGCTGCAATGTTTTCACTTTGGCTGAATGTTGACACTAAGGTTAATTATTGTTACAAAAAAAAAAAAAAAGGATTCAATTCTAAAATGAGCTGGCTACACAGGTTGTCATTTTTCAGAAAAGGCGAGACAGGTTAGCGAAGTAATATTACCAATTACTTTTAATACCCAGTAATAAGAAAAGTAGTAATATTACTTTTTGAAGGAGTACTAAGTAAATAGTAATTTATTAGAATTCCTGAGTAACTTTCATAACACTGGTTGTCAATATGTTAACTGAAATGTATCTAAAGCAAAAATTATTAATTCTTTCAGTTTTCTCAATTCACAAGGTTATCGACCTACATACAGTAACAATGACATTAATGAACACAAATTATAATATTCTGCACTCAATGTCATGCAATCACACATTATGAGAATAAATACTGTAAACTTGCAATGTTATGAGTAAGTAATCACAGGGAACTGCATGTGGTATCATGGTAATTTGCCAAGATAGATTCCACAAGACAGTCATCGTTCTGACAGTCTCTCTCTCTCTGCAGAAGCTGAATGAAACAAGAAAGTTGAATGAAGATGAAGCACGACACAAACAAGACCGGGTGTGTACATATAAACAGACCACAGGGAGAGAGAGGAAAGACAGAGAAAGGAAGAGGCGCGGAGGCAGTGCGACCCAATTCAGTACCTCTATATTCAGGAGAGAAGCCCGCCTGCCTGTCTGACGTCAGAGAGAATCCATTTCACAACAATGTAACATGTTTTTACAGCATAAGCTAGCGTGTACTGCGCGTGTGCATTAGAGTGTATATAGATTGTGCATGAGCAGTGCATCGTGTAATGTGTATCAGATCATCCCCCCTTGATGTGAGGATGTGGGAGAATGCTACACCAATAAAGTACACTACAACTATAGGACAAGTTACAGTAGGCCTATAGCTTGTGGTCTGAGTAACTGCAGTAATGCTACCACCATCAATAAAGTACACTACAACTACAGGACAAGTTACAGTAGGCCTATAGCTTGTGGTCTGAGTAACTGCAGTAATGCTACCACCATCAATAAAGTACACTA